>KZ613515.1:282169-431499 GCA_002865625.1 Hyaloscypha hepaticicola
GCCTGAAAGCCCAGTGGCTTCGTCAAGGCGTCCGCAAGCATGTCCCTGGTAGGGCAGTAGTCCAACTTGATTTTTCGGTACTCTACTAGTTGCCTAGTATAGTGGTATTGAATGTCGATATGCTTGGAACGGGCGTGGTCCTCAGGGTTCTCAGCCAGAGCGATATAACCCTGGTTATTACTATATATCTGCACCTCTCTCGAGTCCCCTAGGAACTGTATAAAACCAAGCTCCTTGAGTAGCTCCCTGAACCACATTGCTTCTTTACTCCCGTAGCATAGAGCGACGTACTCTGCTTCCGTAATTGAGGTGGATACGGACCGTTACTTCCTGGAATACCAAGCTAACGGGCCCCCTAGGAGTATAAGTACGGACCCGTAAGTTGATTTGCGGTCTGTACAGTCCCCGGCATAGTCTGAATCCATGTATCCCTTAACCTTCTATCTCTTCTCAAGTCCTGAAAAGGAGATCCCAAAATCGCGGGTACCCTTAGTGTATCTAAGTACCTGTATTATACCTCTCCAGTACTTCTCAGCGGGTTTTATCACGTATCTACTTAATCGTGAGACCGTAAAGCAGATATCTGGCCGTGAACCGCGTATCAAAAATAATAGCTTGCCAATAACCCTCCGGTAGTGGTCAATATTGGCTGGCTTGTCCTTTTCGGATATGGGCTCAAGTATCTCAAGACTTACAGACAGTGTCTTGGCTTCACGGGCGTCTATAAGGCCATATTCCGCAATTATCTCGTCCGTATATGCCGTCTGGATAATCTTGATTGTCTATTTTGCCCTGTCCCTAGTAATCTCGAGGCCGAGAATCTTCTTAATCTCTTCTAGATCCTTGATTTCCCAGTACTTTGCCATTCCTGTCTTGAAGTCTCGTATAACTTGGATATTATCCGTAAGAATAACTATATTATTGATATATAAACCTACAATTAACTTGCAATCCTTACTAATAAAGATACAAGTGTCCGCAAAGATAGGGTATAAGCCGAGCTCTTCCAGCCCTTTGCAGGTCTCCAAATACCACTCACGGCCTGACTGTTTCAGCCCGTAAAGCGATTTCTTTACCCGTAAGACCTTTCCGGGAACTGTCTGCAATCCCTTTGGTACTCGCATATACATGTTAGTATACAAAACTGACTGTAGATATATACTGATAATATCTGTCTGGTATATCTTCCAGTCGAGGTATGCTACTATGGCTAATAGTATCCGTAAAGACTCAAAACGGACTGTAGGTGAGAATATCTCTGAAAAGTCGTCTCCAGGTACTTGCGAGAAGCCCTGGATAACTAACCTTGTCTTAAACCTGTCTAGTAGACCTGTAGGAGTGTACTTGACTGTAAATATCTATTTAGACCCAATAGGTCTCTTATTATCCGGCAGGTCCGCAAACTTCCAGATATCCAGCGCTTGGAGCTTGAGAAGCTCTTCCTCAATAGCGTCCCTCCAGTATACTCCGTATAGCCGATCATTGACTGTCTCATTGTATAATATAGGTATTGCTGGTCGGTCTTGGACTGTAAGTATCTACTCAAAGAATCGGGTAGGGTATCTCTCATGTCCGCTACACCTCTGTGATACCTGTGCCCCCTTAGTCTGTAAGGGACTGTCCTCTTGCGGGTTATTACGAGTATTAACGGGCAATCCTGTATCGATCACAATCGTATCTCTGTCCGCAATCTCCTCTCCACTAGCCCCCTGGAGCCGTAAATCGTTATTAGTAATGTCTTGGTATTGTATAATATCTGTAATTGCCTCTTATAGCTATTCTTGAGCCGCAGGCTCTCCATTCCCAGCTTCGGCTACCGGGCTGTCTGCTCTTGGATACTCTATATATGTTCCAAGTAGCTCATTCAGGTCGAAATTGACCGGTTCCATAGGGTCAAGACTCTTAATATCTACCCCTTACTCTTCTGGTTCATCTAGCCATTCCCAGAACTCGTCCTTAACAAATGTGGATACTAGAATAATAATGATTTCCTTTATTACCGGGTTATATAGCTAATACTACTTTAATATTAACAAGTAGCCAATCAAGATTGTCTTCCTGACTACTAGTTCAAGCTTGCCGCGGGTCTCTTTGGGAATATTAGTATACACAATATAGCCAAAGGTTCTAATATGGCCTACGGACACCTTGCAGCCCGTAAACGCTTCTTTCGGACACTTCCCGTCTGGTCCAATTGGTATCCTGTTCCGCAAGTAACAGACTGTAATAACTGTAAAGTCCCAGAACCTTAACGGTAGTTTGGTATACTATAATATAGACCTGGTTATAGTAACCAGTGTCCTATTTAACCGCTCTACCACTCCGTTCTGCTATGGCGAGTAGACTGCCGTAAACTCAAGAGTAATCCCTTCTTTTAACAAAATGGGTCCTTCCATTACCTTATATTCTAGTATATTATCACAATACACTGCCTTAACCTTGAAACCGCTTTACTTTTCAATATATACCTTCTAATAAGCGAAAACGGATAGTAACGCGGTCTATAACTTGGTTAATATAACTTATAACTTCCTTGTATAATTATCCATGAATGTGAATATATATACTTTACCTGTAAGTATTGGCTCATAGTACGGTCCCCAGAAGTCTGAGAATACCCGGACTAGCGGTTTCACGCTCCTCTCAGGACTGGACCGATTAATTACCCGTACCTTCTTTGTCAGGACGCAGACCTCGCAAACTGGTTGGTCCTTTGCCTGCTTGATCGACTGTGATATATCCCTAGCGACCTTGTATACCTTCTCAATGAATTGCGGACCAAGATATCCGAGTCTCTGGTGCTAACGGGTATATTCAAATGTCTGACGGTCCGGAACTGATCCCCGCCTGTCCGTAATACCCTCCTATTAATCCATAACAAGCTCTGTAGGCATCGCACGCTCTGTTAATATGTCCAACATATATAACTTCCCTACTCTACTTGCCATGCCTACTTTACAGCCTTAATACTTGATAATCAGGGCCATTTTCTCGGGCGGAATAGTGGTCTCTACCACTATTCCCTTATCTTGTAGCCGTGTCACAGAGATCAAGTTCCCAGTAATTTGCAGTATATATAATATATCCGTCAGGATAATATTCCTCACATGCCCATCAACACTAATAGATATTCTTACCCGTTCCCGGCCAATTCCAGGCAGTATCGATCCGTTTACGGCCATTACAGGCTGCCCTACACCCAGTGTAGTGTACTCAATAAACACCGTACAATCTGGTGTCATATGACTAGTTATACCTGAATCAACTAGCCACTTCTACTTATTACGGACGCTTTCGGATATCTGCCAGTAGGCTTTGTCCGTATACTCGTCCGCAACTTGCACTTTCTCAGTCGGTGAGAGGTTGCCTTTGGCTCCAGGAGTCGGCAGTGGTCCGGTCTTTACTTTCTCTTATTAGGGGTATTCAATTACATATTTACGGCCTTTGTCCGTATCCTTCAGCCAGCTTGAATACTTGACCTTTACATGCCCTTTCTTCTTATAGTACCAGCACTTCCTCTCCTCCTTTCCTTTCCCCTTTCCGCCCTTCTTGTCCGCAGCTTACAAAACTATCTCCTTTTGTACATTCATTACTGCCAATCTCCGCTCTACCTTCTCTAGATAACTGATAATCACATCTAGCTTGCGGATATCTTGTAACTCGAGCTGGAACGTAATCGGTCTGTAAGCGGGGTCGATTGCCCGTAACGAGTTGAATAAGATGACAGTAGTCGACTCGTCTGTCGGCTTTTGTAAGGGGTCGATATTGAAGATATCCATCCGTGCCTCTTGTAGGCTGGTGACGATCGAACTCACGGATACTTCTGGCTTTGGCGTAAACCCGTAAAACTTCTGGAGGGCCGTAGACAGTTACTGTCTATCCGTAGATAAGTAAGAACGCTCAAGTATCTCCCATTACTCTTTCGCGGTCCGTAAATGGAGTATCTTAGACAGTGCCTCCTGCCCACAATATCCCATAATGACCGTTCTAGCCTTCGTATCCATTATACAATCAGTCTTGCTCGTCACAACTGCTTTTTCTTCAACTGTTCCATTGTCCGTACTTTTTTCGGACGTTTTAGCCTCCGGAACTGGTTACTCAATAGTATCCCACGCATCCTTTACTTCAATCACAGTTCTAGTTATCGCAGCCTATGTCCGGTAGTTTGAACCGTTCAGTTTAGCAATCCCGACCTTCTTGATAGTCGAGTCATTCTCTATTTCAATGAGATTTGGGCCTCTGTTGGCCCCGTACTGACAGTAACGGCCTGCGTCACGATTCTTGTAGCAGCGGTTAAGTACCCGGACTCATAACCTGTTGGATATAGCGTCTCCAACTCGATGGCATCAATGTAAGCAAGAATCGTACGAAGGAACTCAATTAGGGCAAATCAAGTATATTGTCAACTGTACAGAACAAACTACGGAGGGCATTCAGGCCACATATATGTAACTGCTAGTGAGACGTGCAATGAAACGGGTGCCAGGCCCTGTTAGCCTTAGGCTGCCAGGCACCTTTCAACATTTCTCAAAGTCCCCTTGACCTCCTCCGCGCCCACCTCCGTTTAAATAATGTCCTTTTATAGTCTAAGAGCAGCGAGCGTGGCAATTGCTTATTAGTAATGTTTTATTAAAAATGCAACAGGCTTTGAAGTCAACAACTCTAAAGTGCATAGGTGAAGTGCACTGGAGGGGCGTCAATTGAATAGTAATAGATCAAAATAGTGACTCTTGATGGTTACAAATCTGATGTGACGGTTGACCACTATATCCTGCGATGGCATTGAAAGTGATCGGAATTAATTTCCTGAAGCAGTTTGTCAAAGTACTACTATACAAACACCTTAGTACAATGTCTAAGGATTCGGGGAAAGCAAAAAGTGGATGCCATAATCAAGAGACAAGAATCTACTGTCAGCCATAGGTAGGTATCAGCGCGCTGCTGGCGCATCCTTAACTCCTCAGGCAAGAATTTAATCGTCTCACGTGATGCAGCAGAAATAACGCCAATGGCAAGCGACGTGATCAAATCCTCAGGCAGAAATCCTCGTTTCACGTGCAGCTGGGAAAATAAGCTCATGCAGGGGTAGAATGAGGCTAGCCATAGAGGGTTAGTGCCGCGGTTAAAATAAAAACACAGAGTGTTCGGAACTGAAGCCAATTTCGAACTTTACTGTACTGTACAATCATTGAACACTTTCCTTTCTCGATGTGTTGTTTCGGAGTTTGGCTGAAATGGTGGCGGTGGCGCATGATGCATCCTTCCTCCATAAATGATTGGACAACTCAACATCCCTGCTTCAGCTCTCGTGTTCTGAAGGTCTGGACCTCGGACTAGCGTAACGTTTTAATCGCTTTTGAATTCTCATAGATTCAACTATACATATTATGATGCTTGTTGCAAGTTCAGGCGATCCTGATACGGTGTCGCTATGCAGCAAACCACAGTTCCTAAGCCGACGCGGCGACGCGAGGCAAAATCGTGCACTGAATGTCGGCGGAGAAAGCAGAAGGTACCCGATGACCCCTATGACTCCTGGACGTCTTGCAGCTGAACGTTGACGATCAAAGTGCAACCCAAGAAAAGAGGGAGGACCTTGTGGTAACTGTTTGAGGCGGTATCCACCTGTTGCTTGCGTTGGGCGAGCTGAGCCGTCTAAGAAGCCAAACGCTACCCCGTGAATTGAGCCTCCTTCATGCCTGGAATAAATCACCTAATATTTGTGGATAGAGCTCAAGATCCTGTTCCCAGTCCTCATTGCGAGGAATATTCTCACGGGTCTCTAAGTTCCAGCACCTCTGAAAGTCATGTTCCTAGACCTCAACCTGTTTCCTCGCCTTCCGATGTGTCCCGAAATCCAAGCCATCTATCTTCAGTATCACCGGCAATAGCGGGCGTCATCGACCACGACGTATCCGGCTACTTCCCATCCACCTATACTGACGTTGGAAACAGCATCGACTTGGTGCTATCCTCTAATTCAACTCCACCTAAATCTCCAGATGAAGGATCTTACGGAAGCCCCAGAAATTTTGGTGGCATATTGACCTCAATCAACACTCTATACAGTCTTCCTATAAAGCAGACATCACGTAATGCTGAGCTGCTTCACTTCTGCAAGTCACTTTCCTTTTCAATAAATACGGGCCGGGCTAACGGAGCTTGACCAGTCCATGGTTATGTCGTGCCGAACCTCGTTTCCATTGACGGAAAAAACGTCCCACCCCTCTTCCTGAGAGAAATGCTTCCCTGGATGATCCAGTCTCCACTGATGCCGAACATAGCGATCATGATGGCGTCGGCAACTCAGAGCAGTGAGCAGCAGCTTATGGTTAAGAAAAGTTCTGAGACGCTCTCCATCCAGAACCATGTTTTCAAGATAATCAACCAGTTTCTAAAACAGGACTTTAACCAAGTTGGCGGTGAGGCACTGCGGGCAGTGATTCATCTGGCAATTCTTGAGGTCAGTGGAATTCCCTTCACGAAGATGACGAAATATTATGGTACTGATTGTCTGCCAGTTCTTCTGGGGATCCACAGAGATGTTGTGGCCGCATGTGAAAGGACTCAATCAAATGATCAAGCTTCGAGGGGGGTACACGCAGATGAAGGATCCTGTTTTGGAACAAGTATTCATTCTGTGAGCACATTGGCCGCATCCTGGTTTGACCCAACTCACCGCTCGCAGTACGGACTATGAACTCGCATGTTGTTTCGAAAGTGATCTTACACTGCAAGATCTAAATCCGAATCGAGACATGGAGCCCCCAATCCCTGCCTGTTATTCCGAAGGTTTAAAAAGCCCATTTCTCTCATCACCAACAACATTCGCACAAAGTCGAGAGACTCTGAGTTTGAGCCTCGCGGCAGCAGAGATTCTGGACGATATTCGTTTTCTCACTTTATCCATCACATCACAAGATTCACAATCCAACACCTCGAAAATTCAAAGCACAGCATCATGGATGCACAAACACCTAGAGCGAATTCCCACACCAAGCACACCTAACCCCTCAGAATCCGAGCTCTTTCTCATCATCATCCACACAACAGCTTTAACTTACACAAAATGCATCTCCACCCTCTTGCCATTCACCAATGCATACACCTCTTCTTCCCTGCATGCTCTCCTCTCCCAAATCTGGCTCATTCCCTTAGCAAGGTGGAAAGAAATCCCGGGAATCTTTCTTTGGGTGTTGCTGGTAGCTTGTCCAAGCGCAGGTAATGTAGATGAGTTGCAGGGAAGGTGGCTGAAAAAGAAGATGGCGGTTACGGGGATGACGATTGGGATGAGCGATTTTGGGCTGGCGATAGCGGGATTGAGGGCATTTTGGAAGGTGCAAAGGTGGATTCGGAGAGAGCGGGAAATAGGGGCAATTGATCCCACTATATTGAGAGAGTGAGAAATAATATGGCTTGGCAAGCGGGATTTAGTTGAAGAGTGCGCGGCCAATGACCGTGGAGTTGTTGAGAGAAAGGCATTGGATTGGGCAGCAGGAACGAATTGTGAGATGGAATATTAATGAATAATCATGCTGTCCTTCAATATCACAAGAATTCAGACATGAATGCTCTCGAGGTTGCGATCTGGCATGGCATGACCAGGTTCACCTCCACAAGCAGAGCTCTCTTGTATTGGAAAGAGCACACACAATCAAGTTGGAGAAAGCGAAAGTCAAGTCCATCGTAATCCATTTATCATAAGCTCACCGACAACTCAAGCCCTTTTTCTATTCTGTAACAATCTCAAAAAATGCAACGACGTCCGCAGTGAAAATAAATATGCCTTCCTCGGGTTCACTCCAATGCCGCCTGTCACCTGTTCATTCCACACGCAAACATCAATTTAGAAGACTCATCATCCACTAACCCATGTAGTCAAAATAATCCCCCTAGCCCTTAGCAGCTAAACATGAATCGCGTAATGTGAGTCTGGACCCCATCATTCTCATCCCACGCGACCCACATTCCCGAGCCCGGGATCGCCGCATCATAATGCTGACCCCCGTAGTTGAATTGCGGAACATTATTGTGAGTGATAACGTCCACGGTCCATGGGAGTTGGCTGGCGAAGCTGAACCACTGATTCTCGAGCTGCACTCCAGGATTGTAGCCGATGAGCTCGCAGTCCATGCGGAAGATGTATAGCGAGGTGACCCAGCTGGTTGGAACGGGTTGGCCATCGAACGAGAAACTCTCGAATGTGACGGCTTCGCTGTTTGTGGCCAGGTAGCAGTTGTTGGGATACATGGTTCTGAATACGTCGCTGGGGTCGCAGAGGTCGCCGGTGAAGATTGAGGAGAATTGACGCGGTTTTTTGACAACACTGAGGGAGGATGGCTCTGGTGTGGTGGATCTGGGTTTGGAGCTCCCAACACTGCAGTCGAAAATGAATCTTGTCATGAAATCAGTCATGCCGTTGTCGTTTTCTGTCCAGGATGTTGAGAATCCTGAATCAACTGATTGGTCCGCCGCATCGTGATGTTGACCGGCATAGTTGAACTGAGGGACGTTGTAGTAAGTTATGACATCGACAGTGTACGGGAGCTCGCTATACATTGTGTACCATTGATACTCGAGATTAGCTTGGGAGACGTAGCCTATGAGCGTGCAGTCCATGCGAAAGAGATAGAGAGATGATACGTAGACACCTTCCACCTGTTCAGAGCTGACGGTGAAGTAGCACTGGTCGGGGTACATTAGTTCCAGGTAGCTGCTGTATTGGCAGGCGTCGCCATAGTAAACCTCAGAGAGTTGGCGAGCGGAGAGCCCCACCGAGGTTTGATTCAATAGATTTTCGGCGGGAAGAGGTGCGGCAAATGTGGAAGTAAAAAGTACCAGAAAGGAGAAAAGGCTCATAATTGCCCTGAACATCGTGCAAGTGCACATGATGAGTTGATCCTTGAATAAGAAATGTGAATTGCCTGTGAAGGTGGCTGCAAGTCAGCTGAAATAATAATGGCTTGTAGTGCTTTCGAGGGGTGAAAGGCGACGGACCTTTTGGTTCGGACTCAGTGACTGTAGATGGATGGCTGGGTTAGAATATGTTCTGAAAGTTATGGGGGCGATTATGCAGAGGGGAAGTGGTGGGAAAATGAAGTGATGGAAGATGAAGTGATGGGAGGTGAAATAATGGACAGATGGAGTGGGGAAGCGGAAGAAGGAGACTTGCTAAAAAGGCTGTGGTCTGGAAGCTTTCTTACTAGAAGGCCCCAAAATTTGTTCTCGAAGGTTGTGGCTTGACAACAAGTATTATGGATGTAACAGATACAGATGTTGTGTTAAGTCTGGAGGCTTGTAGAAGAGATGTTCAAGAGGAGTGGAACAAAAGACTAGGAACATTGGTCGGAATATATAAGAAAGCTGATATACTGTAAATAGTGGCTTGAACAAGCGAGGTACCTTTGCACCTGCTTCATCTTTACCAAGGTTATGGTGATTCACACTTACCTTGTTTCACAATCACGTCTCCCTCGACTGAGCCAAGTGGTAACAAATTCACCTTTCCCATCCTGTTGAAGTCTCAAACCGAGACTTGATCTAATCAAAGCAAAACTTCAAATTCTCTAAGCAGCCATAAAATAGTGTAATCAAGGCAGTAGTTTTGAAGTGTTTCCAGCTACATTCATAAATGATCATCAACTCCCCTCCAAGCTTTGAGTGCGTGCAAGGCCTCATTATACCGGTGAGTCCTCTTATGGGACCAAAAGGGGTATCAATCAAGATTTGAGAGGATGATTTTACCTCTGCAAGACCTGAGAATTGTTTTCGGGTATGGTGACATTAGTGTGCAGTAAGCATGTCCTGGGCTGGTGCCCCTTTTTAAGCGAGAGGATGGCAGCAACACGATCACCAGTAGCGTTTTTCCAAGCCCAAATAAAGCTGTGCAGCACAACGCTTTGCTCCGTTGAATTTGATATCTATTCGCAATTGCAATTATTCATAAACCACCGAAAAAGCATAACCTTGCCTCGACCTCAGCGCCGTGGATATAACCCGTTTCCCGAACCCAACGCCTAGCCCACAAAATCAACCCCCATCAAATGCACTGCTCTCACCCCCCTAGCTTCTTATTCCACAGCCCCTCAATGGCATTGAAACGGCAGCACCATGCTAAAGAACTCATGATCCTCATCGCCAAGACGACAACACGGAAACGGATCGACGGCCAGCGGATCAAACCAGCCCCAGAGCGGAGCAGCATGATACCAGAAGTTGACGTTGAAGCCTTGAGAATGACCATCTTGCGGGTTGCCGAGGACTTGGATCTGGAGGGGGACGGGGAGCCAGGAGGGGATGTAGACGTTGCCGGATGCGAGGTTGGCGTAGGAGACTGGGTTGGAGTAGCCGATTTGCTTGCATGTATTGTCCCAGATCCAGATGGTTGCCATTTTGTGGGAGGTCAGTTTATGGTTGAGGTGGAGAAAGGGGTTTGGGGGGGGGAGGGAAGAAGATTTGAGGAGAAACCTACAGAGCTCAGGTATTTGGAAGTGAAGTAACCGACTGAGCACATGCTTCCGTCTTTGTAGTTGGTGTCGCAGATCGACATCGGGACGTAGCTACCATCTTCTTTTGATTGCCAATAGATGTTAAGGGTCCAGTCTTTTTGTTAACAGAAGGCCAGCTTAACGCTGGTGAGAGCACCGGAAGGGGGGGCGAGAGTGCCATTGTGGACCGGTGGGATACTGATGGACTGAGATGCGGCAACGAGGTCGGTGATTGGAGAGGCTGCAGAGGGAGAGATAAGACTAAGAACAAGAAGACCGAGAAAGGCGAATAGGCTTGTGCAAGGTGAGTGAACCATTTTGACAGTGAAAATGACGCGGAGGCAGGTCGATTTCAGGTTGGGATGGGGGTGATGTGGGGCTTTGCTCCTTGGACTTCGAAGTGCGATTAAGAGCGAGAGCAAACAAAGGAAGAAAGGCTTGTGTGAGCTTATATCTGTATTGTGGCAGATGTATGAAAGGCTGCGTTGAAGTTGGTTGTGATGGAAGTGATTGTGAATGGGTGAGGTTGATGGAAGTGTAAAGTAGATCGAAGACGATGTTTAAATATTGGGATCCTTCCTAGCAATCACAAGGGCATGAATATATGACGTATTATCAAGAAGCGAATCACTACAGATATCTAGATATCCCAATAACGAAACGTGGTGGTGATATCACAGAGATAAGATGAGGGAGTGAATTGCAATCGTGCCTTCCTCTTTGCTGAAGCTGATAACAGCAGCTGTGAATATATGATATGGTGTCAGATTTGGAAAGAACGAAGTTGTGCATGATAATAAAGAGGTGCGGCAGCTATATCAAGATGTAAGATTAAAGAGCTAGAAGGAAGTGAATCTGTGTTATGTCTCCCCTCCCCCACCAGCTCTAGAAGCTGGATGCCAAAGTATGAAGTAGTTTTATAAAAGTAAGGAACAAACTTTGGCTGAAGAAGGAGATCACAGGTTTTGTTGCACATCGCAAATCTCATAATGAGAAACTCCTCTCACTCAGAATCTCACTCATAATCTCATTATGAGATTTGCCATGTGCAACAAAGTTGTGAGAGGGAAGTAGAGACAATGAGTGACTTGAAGACATGCCTTTTGCTCTCTGCCCGCCCTATATAATTAAACTAGAAACGAACAAGGTTTGGCATTTGGAATGAATAGCTGGGAATCACGTTCAAAAACCTAAGCTTTTGACAACGAATTCGAAAATATTTTCCTTATTAAAGAGGCATAGATCCAAGGGGACAATGAGAAAAGTAAACACAGCAATAGAGTATATTTAATAGAGCATATCAAAGAAAAATCTGCGTTCCAGATGTAGCAAGACAGTCGCAGCTCGGTTTCTAATAGCAAAACCAGTAAGCACCACACCAAACTCAAAAGGAGTGATTAGAATCCTTCTGCCACAAGTGCAAACAAGCAGAGAGGTTTCAGATATCATCTTCATGAATGGCAATCTCGTCTGTTTTTTCTGCCACTTTCTCTCTTTGTCCAAAGCGATCCATTCGAGCAAGCACATCACAACCAAATAGAAATAATGTATTTACTGGCTAGTCTAAGCCTAAACTACCCATATTCAGGATTTCGTTGCACATCTGCGTTTAGAGGGGTAGTGTTTAATGCTCTCTACCAGCCAATAGCGGTTCAGTGTTCAGTTTCGTCGCACATCTGCGTTTAGAGGGGTAATGATAAAGCTCCATGGTTGGCTATGTAGCTATGCCAACAAAACTTCGAGATGAGCTCTTGAAAAGGAAGGGATGACTCGAGATGACTCCATCAATCTTGAGGTAGATGATTTGCAACGTACTGTAATGGAAAAAAAAAACTTACCCACCATCACCAAAATCAAAATCAAACAAAACCTTCGAGAACTTCATTTCCAATTCCAAACTCTCAGTCTTTTCCCATAAAGCAAAGTAAAAGAAGAAACAATCTAGTCAAATTTTCCAACCTTGGAACCCGTCTATACCTTACACTTCGAGACAAACAAGCACCACCCAACCCACCGAACGCCAAACACCCCCATTTCCCCATTAAAGGTTTTAAACCCTCAATCCATCAATCTAACAATAGCCTCCCCCAAAAAATATCAAACCCCAAAAACACCCCCCCACCAATCCATACACTCAACTTTCTCTACCCCACCAACGCCCTCCACACTCCTTTCCAACGCACCATAATACGCCTCCACTTGCACCACCTCCCGCTCACTAACCCCATTCTCCAGCAGCCGTTTAACATCCGCTTCACGTTTCCGGAGCGTGTACGAGACTTCCCAGTATCCGTCTTCCATTTTCGTTTCCGTTCGTTGAGTCACTTCTTTGATGAGGTGGAGTTTGAGAGGGGAAGATGGGATGGAGGAGGAAGGGGAGGAGGTAACGATTTTCACGATCTGGGAGGGTGACAAAACGGTCCGGATATTTGCGCTTGAGGGAGTAGGCCGCTTTGCTTCTAGCAACGAGCGGAGGAGGGCGGTCCAGACATGCGGGATGGAATTAGGGGATGAGGAGGTTAGGGACCATTCTGCTATACATAACCTTGTCCCATTTCCATCTCCTTCTTCTTCTTCTTCTCCTTCTCCCCCTCCTTCTCTATCTGCTTCTGGTTTTGGTTCCGGGTTTGGTTTTGGTTTTGGTTTTGCAGGATGCAAATGAGGCTCAAGGGCAGAGATCATCTCAGGAAGAACGGACGGAGCAGAGAAGTACCAGATACTGTGCGCGAGGACTATATAATCGTAGGGCGGCCCAGTGTAGGACGCGAGATAGGGGACGGGGAATGCGGTGTGGAATTTTATTCGCGGGCCCAATGGGGAGGAGAGGATGTGTGCTTGGGCGTCTTTGAGGGGTGGGGTGCCGTAGTCTGGGGAGCCGGGGTCGATGGCATCTGCTTCGGATTAGTATTTAGTATTTACTGCCCTCCACCTCCACCTCCTGCTTTGTTGTTGTTGTTTTTTTCCCCACAGGGAGAAGGGGGAAAGGTACCGATATGTCCCGTAGGTCCAACGGCGTGCGCTAACGCAATAGTTGTATCTCCCTGTCCGCAACCCAGCTCGAGAATCCGTGAGCCTGGGATTATACCAAAGAACGAGACGAGTTGGAGACGGTGGGCCATTTGGGCGGTTAGGCCTGGGGAGCTTTGAGTTGGGTCGGGGCGCTGTTGGAGGAACATGAGGGCGAGCTCACCGCCGGATGTGGAGTCTGACTCTGCCATATTGAGGGGGATTGGATTAAGTTTGTTGCTGTTTTGTTTTGTTGATATGAAATTGGGAATGATGTAAGGCTTTAAGATGTTTTGTTTACAATCGGGTCGAATGGGGCAAAGTGTGATTGTTGGATGAGTTGCGCGATGAGGTGAGCTTGAAAAATCTCGATATCTTTGACTACACTATCTTTATATAGAATTCTCATGAACAGATAAGGGTCATAGAAATATCGTACTGATAAAGCTAGGATATACAGGACATGCAAAACTATCCAGCAAGTTGCTGAATAAGAAAGGCTATACACAGGAGAAATGCCCGAAGAAGCGAGAGGGTTGAGTCATCCAGGGGTCACCTCATCCAGGGGGTCGGTTCAGTCACGTACTCAGGGTCTTCGGGGATCCCCGACCCCGACCCCGACCCCCGACCCTTCAACTACAACTCGATCCAACCTAATAATTCAAGAACTGCCTCTTTTCTTCTTTGCATCTGCCACTTGCAGTGCACACCCCACAACGTTACGTAGCCAGCCTCACGCCCGTTGCAGCTTTGCAACAACGGCGGTGGAAGTGGCTCTCTCTCGTCAGCTTCTTTCCCTCTTATCGACCAAGCTTCCGCTATCGCTCGCATGAAGCTTTCCCATCGAGATGGTGTCTCCGAGATATGCAGATCGTGGCTTGCTGAGACTTCCCTGCCATTGGCTACTGGCCAGATTGCAGCCATCTGTTCAGGAAGGAGGTTGCGGAGATGGATTTCGGGATAAGCTTTTTCGTCACCCGAAAATCTACTCGTAAATCCCTTCCCACGGTTTCTGCGCAGCCTTTCTCCCTTCTTGTTTAGATTCTTTTTGCATGAACGGGCTGTGGGTTTGCCGTAACAGGTAGCTGGAATGGAAGCGATCCCAGGTCAGCGCGGTATTTGACTGCTGACGATGCGTGCGTGCCGTTCCTCGATGCTTGGGTCTGGTGGATTACTGTATTTGATATTGAGGGGCCGCCAGAGGTACGATTTAAGTGTTAGTGAGGCGTAGAGGTGGGGTGGCTGCACTGGGAGAGGCGCAAAGAAATCGGAGGTGTGCCTTGTTGCGGAGAAAGGGGTAGGCCATCCGCGGTTCGTCACCAACAATCCCACGACACCTTTTGAGTTGCAGTGGGGATGAAGATCTGTCGACATCTGTTGGAGGGCGTGGGGCTAGTGGCGAAAAGGCGTGATGGGAGGTGAGGTGTGGAAGTGGAGAAGCCTTGTGTTTGGTTGGTGAGTGTATACTTGATACAGTATGAGAAGGTTTCAGGGGAAGCGGCCGAAGGGCGGCCTGGAATGCAAGCTGAAACACCAAAACACCATGTACTGCGAGCGCTGCGAATAGCAGGTGTCGAGTCCCGAGCCTTGTCCGAATCAACGGCCTAGGTTCTGTGCAAGCCTTTCTGCATGAGGATATTGCTGGATGATGTGAAATGCTGATCGGGCGGAAGGGGAAGGTAGGAGAGTTGTCGGTGAGAGGATCAGAAAGTTTGAAAATCGGTGAGGCTGCGTTTTGCAGAAGGCGTTTGCACGCTTGCAATGTGGTAAGCCTTGTACCCAGCGCAGCGCAAGGCAAGGCAAGGCAAGGCAAATGGGATGGAAGGATACATTGTTGTTGGTACTGGCTGTATGCAATTGTAGGGAAGACCTGCCTATGAAGGCGGCTCGAGGACTTTGAAGTTGGCGAGTCAGAGGTACCTCACCGTACCAGCCATCCACTCCTGCAGTCCTGGACTCCTTGCCTGGAATTAGGTGCTGATTTGATTCTGATTCTCGTGTCATGTGTAAAGTCACTCGGCACATCTGATCGCCCTCTTAGGCTCTTGCTGCGCCGTGACTCCGTGACTCGTGAGCGTAAGCACTAGAAGCTTCAGAGAACAATGGAAAGCCATGACATGACGAACCAGTGGGTAGGGTAGGTACAGTACATGCTCGTACCGAGGCGAGAAAAGCCTAAAAGGCCTCGACTGTCACGTCAACCTACAGATAAGAGATAGAAGAACGCAGGCATAACAATGCACCCTGATATAATGCTCCAACGCGCTTCCCCTTGTGCGAGAATAGATGGCTGATCCAATAATACCGACGGGTGAAGGTTGTTCAGGCAAAGCAGGCAGGCGGATACCGCAGATATTACTATACCTACAAGTACACGCACAGCAATCTCAACCTTAAACCTGCCTAATCGGCGCTGCGGTGCGATTGGAAGGCCGTAGGAAGGCCATTGGAACATTGGAAGGTCCTTCGAAATCCTTACCCGTTCTAGCGCTCTTCGAGAAGCACAGCGGCGACGCCTGCCCCGGTCTTTTGCCCCTGAGCGTCCAATCAACAGGGGCCCTGGTCAACCCGCGCTGCTTCCCCGGCGACCTCGACTGGCTGCTCTACTGCGACTCTTCCTGCGCTGCTGCTCTTGCCTTGCTGCTTTTGCTGCCCTGCTGCCCTGCTGCCCTGCTGCCCTGCTGCCCTGCTGCTGCTCTTACTCGTTCTCGTTACTTTACTAGTTCTTTTGCCTACCAACCATCCCATCGCAAAACGCCTTCAATCGTCGTCTCTCGTCTCCACTCCCAAACCTCGACCTCCCCGTCTTCTCTCTCTTCTTCTTCTCTCCTTCTAGAAACACAACCACCTCGACCTCGACCCCGACACACGCGAGAGGCCCCGTACGCTGCTGTCTACTCCCTACCACCCGGCCTATTCTAGAGGACGAGTCTGCCATCACCCATCCGGCAGTCAGGCACGCACCGCACTGTACCGCCTCGAACTCGACCGCGGTGCCTGTGCTTTGATTCCGCGCAAAACTACGACTCGAACCCAGCCCATGTTTCCCCGTCGCACACGACGCAATTGAGCTGCCACCAGCGCGCAATCCCCTCAAATCTCCTTGGAGAGATCAATTCTTGTACTTCCGTACTGTACAATTGTCACTGTTGGGCGAAAGGCACTGAAGCTGGGGCCCCCGTTCATCTGCGAGCGACCTCCACGCCGCCCTCCCCTGCAATCGCGAAACACACCCATTTCCGATTTGTGCGAACACAAATTCCCATTATCCCATTTCCTTTCACTTCGTGCGATCCTTCTCTCCTCGTCGCAAACGGCACAACGACACTGCGGAGTGCGTCTTGTGACCGACTTCTGACTCGTCTGAACTGCGTTGCGCCAGTGCTCGAAGCCGTCGGTGCGACACCCGGCAGTTGATACAAGAGAGCGCAGCATTTGGCTGAGGCCATAAAACCTCTTCTATTCTAGGAGTGAGTTACGATCCTTCTACTGCTGGGGAAGCGGACATCTGGGCCAGGTCTCGCGGTGTGCGAAGCAGTTATGGACTATGCGGCATGCAATGTGGTCTATGTGGATCGCACAGCCCGAGAGGACAAGTTGGTGAAGAGGGACGATGCGACGTCTCCAGGCCCAACAGAAACACCCCAAAATCATGCGGAAGAATATGCACCTGCCCACCAAACTCCTAGTGCCGTAGATGGCAATCTACGAACACTGCTTGGGACATTCAGCGAAGGTATGTCGAATACTCTGGAAAATGAACTTTCAACTGACATCCCCAGTCCATGTCTGCACATCCGGGAAATCCTGTGCCTCGAAACTATCCGAATTGAATCAAGCGTCGATTGTCGAGTTAATACCTACCATCGTCCTCATAGACATCCCATATGACGATCAATTGCATAATCAATCCTCACGCGAACTTCGAACCCCTTCTCCGAGCTCGCGAGGATACGCTGATGGATTCGTAGAGGAACCCGTGGAGGAGGAAGCATATGGACTCAAATTATTGCAGTGGATAGCCTCAGAGATACAATATCAGAGTTTATCTAAACTGGTGGTGCCAGTCGCCGTGGTTGTAATCCCAGAGCACAACTCGAATTCTGGAAGAGGAAGAACGAATTCGCGGTCAGGGTTACAAATTAGTTATACCTCCTTCCCATCGAGTCCGAGGAAGAGTTCCGGGCTGGTCATTCCCCTGGATCAAAACCGGACCATGAGATATCTAGATATTGGCGCAGTCGATGTTTTAACCAGCCCCTTACTGCCCGAACGATTACCCAGCTTGGCAATTCACGCTTATCGAGCACATAAGGACGCTTCAAAAGAACAGAGGGCGTTACTTGAGATGAAGAGGGGTAGGAAACGGTCGTGGGTGGGGGTGGACGATCAGAAGCCATACGCATATTTACGGGAAGCCATGGTATCTGGGTTAATGGATGGGATATGCAAAGTGGGTGGAGATGATCAACCATTCAACCATATAAGAATATCCATTGCATTGGATCGTCGAGAGAAGATTGCGTCTGCAGTGGGATCGTGGAATTTCTCTGCTCACGACTTCACCGACGACGAGCTTTTGCATGCTGCCCTGGTCATGTTGCAACATGCGCTTGCGATGCCGGAACTGGAGAAGTGGCGGATATCGACAGGTAAGATACCGACTTGTGGTTAAGTTTCGGGTAATCTGTACCTCCATGTGCTGACACCCGATGCAGAAAACCTCACCGGATTTTTAGTGGCTTCTCGGTCGGCGTACAATGCCTTTGTACCGTATCATAACTTTCGCCATGTCGTGGATGTCTTACAAGCCATCTTTCACTTCCTACTCCAACTTGGCAGGTTACCCTCGTACCCGGATTCCAACAAAACGTCGGAAATCCCTCTTTCACCAATAGCTGCTCTCATCCGACCATTTGACGCCCTTACTCTACTAATCACTGCTATCGGACACGATGTCGGCCATCCGGGTGTCAATAATGCTTTCCTCGTTACTCTTAATGCCCCTCTCGCACAATTGTACAACGATAGATCAGTTCTCGAGTCCTTCCATTGCGCCGCATATTCACAAATTCTCCGACGACATTGGCCAGCAGCCTTTCAAGGGGTGGAGATGAGGCAGCTCATGATCAGTTCCATACTTGCAACTGATATGGGACTTCACTTCGATTATATGAAGAGACTTGGCTTTTTACAGGAGAAGTTGCACGAGAATGGTGGGACTGATGGTTGGAATGGTAGGCTGATTGAGGAGCAACGGACACTTGCTTGTTCATTGCTGATCAAGTGCGCCGACATCAGCAACGTGGTATGTGTTACATCAGTATGGGCAAAGCTTCGCTGACAGTACAGGCTCGAAAATATGACACCGCCGCTAAATGGACGATGATCCTTACTGACGAATTCTCCCGACAAGCTGCGATGGAACAAGACCTGGGGATCCCATCCGCTCTCTTCGCCCCTCCTGTGCGAGAGACCATTGAGTTAGGCAAGTCACAACTCGGTTTTATGAACATGTTTGCGATACCCCTTTTTCAAGGCGTCACCGACATCATGCCGGGCATGGGTTATTGCGTGGATGAGCTACAAAATAATAAGAGAGCCTGGGAAGAGAGGATCGCAGTTGAGCAAGCGAGGGCCAGACAGGATAACGATGATTCTGGAATGACGGACGGCATGTTTTCCCCACGAACGATGAGCGTGGCAAATCCTTCTGATGCTAGTCGCCAGAAGCTAGGTAATGCCACGTTTTCGCCCGACCTCGATCTAAGGAAGGCTCTGCTCAGCAAGAGTCCTTTCCAACACGCCAATGGTCTCGAAGAATTCTCCGAACCTCATCATCGTACCCTCCCGGAAATCTCTACCACATCCGAACCCCAAGTCGAGTCAAATAATCCTTCACCCAGCGAGGCAGTTCCAGAGACCAACTCCCGCCGCTCTTCCAATAAACCAAGCCAGCTCCAGCTCTCCTTTGCCACCGCTAGCGCACCGGGCCTTCTTGACCACCCAAGTCAAGACGCCAACTTAACAAACGGCGTCAATGGCATCTCCGTTAACCCCTCCCTCGTCACTGACCCCGTTGTCATCTACCCCGTTGTCATCGACCCCCCAGCTCCAAATACAGGCAAAGCAGACTTAGATAAAGAGAAGCAGCGCAGCAGCGACGGAACCGAAGGCTCTGTCTCGGCAATTTCAGGCCAGGACTGGACGTCACAAGCTACCTCTGCTACAACTGGTAAGATGCCTCTTTCGCCATCCACACAGGGAACGAGCATCATGTCTTCCGACAGTTTGGAAAAGTCGCTCGCCTCGAACAACGAGGGGGATCATACAACACCGACCAGACGATCTCCCTGCTCGAGGAGCGAAGGAGGCGGTAGTCTAGCAGGCACTGATGATGGGAGTCCCAATGTCGAGAGGGAGCGGGGGAGGGAAGAGGGAAAGGGGCTGATGATGGAGAAGGTGAGGAATCTGCGGAAGCGGCCGAGTCGATTCCGGATGAATATGCGGTTTTGGGGGAGGAGTAAGAGTGCGAGTCCGCCGCAGATTCCGAGTCGGGGGCTGGGGCAGAGGGAAGATGAGGGCTTGGGGATGGGTTGAGAATCGTCGTTGATTGATTGAGATGATTTTTTGAAACTTGAAGTAACAAACACAGGAGGGTGTAGGATTATTGATGAGATGAGGGTGTTGTACATTGTACTGTACACAGTATACGGCGAGAAGTCGGAGAATGAAATGTAACAGGAGGCATTGAATGGAATGCAAGAGAAGCAAGGGAGAATGAGAAACGGAACGGACGGCGTTTGGGATGGATGGATGGGTGGGTGGTATGTTTGATATTGGCTGGCGTTTTTTGGTAGGGAGGGATGCGGATGGATGGGATGGGATGAAGGGTATGCATGGATGGGTTGAATGATTTGATGCATGGTATGAGTGAGCATGATATCTTTGCGCTAGCTTGAAAAGCGAGGGAGGAGGGAGGAGGGAGGAGGGTGATGTGTGGAAGGGGAGGGGAGAGGAGAGGGGAGAGAGGGTATATATCATGAGGTGAGGTGAGGTGAGGCGGCTTGAACTTCAGTGAGTTAAACTTGACGGCAAGGGGAATGGGATAGGGAAGGGGAGGGGAATAAGGGGGAAGCAATGAGGGGGAAGGAGGCGGTGTAGTGAGTGTAGTGTAGGGAATGTATACGATTACGTTAGCTACCTGCCTCTTGTGTCCGTCGTCTTTCTTCGGTGGTCTTGAGTATGTATGTGTATTTGTGTTTGTGGCGCAGAGAAAAGAAGGGGTAACATGAAGAAAAGTTGCGGAGAGGAGGTGGAGGGAGGGTAAACAAGAATAGGTATCGATGGGTACTTGGCTTTTGAGAATGGGTATGGCTTGGGGAGTGCGAGGAGAGAATACTTACTTGATTCAGGCCGAGGAACGAGTCAGTATTGAGGGGCGTAATTGATATTGTTTTTAGAATGAGCTTGCAAGGTGCTCTTGATTCGTATTCCGAGATCAGATCGTGATGTAAGTGTGAGAGATTCCATTCCTTTTCTGTTGATGTATGAGGCGAGATGCCCTACCAGCCCTCCTAAAACGCCACGCCAGCCTAGTATTGGCTCGCTTATTCTGTGGCTAGTTCTCCCAACAGCAAAACACTACTGTATCAAAGGAAACGCCAAAAAAAGACCTTTAAAAGTGAAAGAATTCGGAATCTGCTTAGCTCACAGCTGAGCGCAATAGACCTTTTACCTACCAACCATATTCGACTCCTACATATTGAAGCTGGTATACAATGCAGCACGTGACGTGACGCTGTTGACTAAGATGTATTTTTCCTTCTCTCGATCAAGAACCTCACCTTCTGGTTGGAATTTCTAATATCTTTCAGTCTCTTAAGCCGGCATTTGTGGTGTTCATGGCTTCATCTTACATGTCTAAATATCTTTCTATCTCGTGGTCAGGTACGTCCTGATTAGCAACAGCTGCTAAGCGGAGAAACCATGTCGGGCGACCTCGAATATGAGAAAGTAAATATCTTGGCAGATGAGTTTCTGAAGAATATGGTGCCTACGAAGTATGTGCAATGGCGGGAAAGCTGAGTTATGGTTCGCCACGAGAGAATATCCGCAGATGGTTGCGTATTCGCTCAAACAATTACCATTCCGTCTCTGTGGTGGCCATTTGCTATGCAAGCCATCATGATAGCCACCACTCACATCATTGAGAGGCGACGCTCAAATGTCCGAATTTGTATCTCTGCTGCGCCTGATTCATGTAGGCGCTCTTCAGCAATCGAATCAGAACTGCTTTACTCTTCGAGGGCGCTATATGCAACTCGTGGTGGAACATTGAGGCGTTAATCATTGGCTTGTGTTAGTGCAAAGAAATCAATAAGCCGCAAAAATGCCCAAATACGCGCTAGATAATTGAGCCACATGACGCTCGTGTAAGAGAACGCTTTGCCAACATTCATTCAGTGATTAAAATAGGAGACTCTCAGTCATGAAAGCCAACGAGGCTGTAGGCAATATTCATCTTTCTTTTAAGCTCTCCTTCGATGACATGCAGAGTGTGACCCTTAATCGTTCGTCATGTCTAAGCCAACTTCAACGTCAATTGACGCCCATATGATCCAGAGAAATCCTACAGACGGTTGCTAACAACACTATTCCGATCTTGAGGTGGACGCAAGAAAACTCGATTACGCTAGCCTTGAGGTAGACAGCCGAAAACACCATAGCGATCCGGAAGTTGTCGATCTTGATCACTCAAATTTGGAGGTTACCCCAGGTTACGGATCAGGGGAGGTCTTGGAGAACGACAGTCTGCAGGCATATCATCCAGCGGTGTTTGGAAACAAAGATGCGTCAGGGCCTATTCCATGTCATCCTGACAATGAGAACTACGAAAGAAACGCACCCAAATCGCCGCAACCCAGAATCTGCGGGATCAAGCGGAAGACGTTCTGGATATGTCTCGTTGCAGTAATTCTGCTCGTCATTTTGGCCGCTGTTGGCGGCACTGTTGGTAGTGTGGTTGGTAGTAATCACAACTCATCATCTGGCTCTCATCCTGTCGCAACAAGCGGCGGAACTGCCACGTCTACCGCGAACGGCACGCCTTCTTCGTCTGCCACTGCTGTCGCAAACACTGGGATTCGCCCTGACTCAAAACTCGCTGCGCTTGCTTGGACTGTCACTCCGACCCATTACAAGTACCGAGTCTACTACCAAGATGTTGATAATAGCATCAAAGAGTCCGCATATGATAGCACCACTGGATCTTGGAGTGTGTTGAAGGTTGTTAATGGCTCGGGCGTGAGCCCTGGCACATCGATCGCTGCTTCTTCATCAAAGCAGGCATCTAGCTCAGGCGAAGTGGTATGTACTCACCCTCAAGAATGTCTCTTATGGGTGAACAAACTATTTTGACAATTCACGACCGGATACCTTCGCCTGCAAATAGTCAGGAAGTTGAGATCTACACAGTCCCTGAGATATCATTGCATGATGGGGGTATCTCAGCAAACACTGTTCTCGGCCTAATAACGCACCAGCAAACCCCATTACTGATTTCTCATAGGATATCAACCTGTATTACTTCGACGCAGATCTTAACATCGCAGTTATCTCAGCTTCACTTGGCGTCTGGAGCTCAACTCCCAGTGACAGCACCCTTGGGCCATTTACTACAATGACAGAAGGGAAGCTCAGTGCATATTACCACGAGTGTGGTCTCTGCTTAAATTCTACCCTAGTGGCTCACGCATCAAATGGCTCCGTGTTTGTCTATAATAGCACTTCTGCAGAAGCGTGGAAAGGTCAAAGTTACGGTGTCGAGACCAACGCGCTCGAGAGCTTAGAGCTTGGCTTTCAGCCGTATAGCACCACAACGTATGCAGATCAGGTGAATTTGTATTATCAACGGAGCGACAAAACTCTTGTCCTCTCGTCCTGGTTCTCCTGGCAGTATCAAAGCGACAGTGAGAACCTCTCTCCACTACTCGCTAGAACAATGCTTATACTTCAATTTAGATAATTTGGATCTCTCCAGCACAGACGGATGGCAGACTGCCGGAAGTATGATATCTTTCCGTATCGTTCACCACACCCTTCAGCTAACTAACTCATGTGTATCCAGATAATGGGGTTGTAGGCAGTTTGGTAGCCAATTCTTCGTTTGCCACCTTATATTTTGGGAACAGCAACGGCTCTCCGGAATATGTAGAGGTCCTGGCTTCAGGAAACGATTTGAACGGTCTTCAACTCTACGAGTGGACACCTCATGCTTGGCATAGTGCGACGATCCCATCGGGGATCCAGAATGTCACAACAGGAACTGCTATTGCGGCTCACTTCTACCAACGTGCATATGTATTAGTAGATGGGGTGCTGACGCAACTTGCTGTTGGGAATGATGGATCGACCTGGTCAGTGAACGCCGCCGTGCCGACGCTATAATGCAATCGAGATACGTGCCGAGAATAAGAAAGGGAAAGTAATCTTTTTTAGCCAATGGTCCCGACATGATTATAGATGATCTGAGTATCTGGAAGCACTCGAACAACTTTTGTACACAAATTAGAACTGGTCTCCTCATGGTAGTCACTCCGTAGATACTTTGTAGAACAAACGCAGGTATCGGAGGGCTTAATCTAATTTTGTTGCGTTTAGCGCAATCACGGACGCAGCGAATAGCTCGGCGATTGGAGTAAAGTATGATACTAGTAATTAAAGAGAAGGAATGGCAACGAGCTGCTCCTATGCAGGGGTGCTTAGCTTAGATCACTTGCATTGATATGTCCCAATTGCCCTACCACACTAATTACTTATTATGATTAATTAGTTGCAAAGTTTAATTATCTCTATAACTTTTAAGTTATACATTTTGGTGCTTCTCGTTTTCCATTCCATTGTGTGGGTGTTGACCTGATCACGTGCCTCGCTCACCCCCCAGCAGAAGGGTCCCACCCACTACTAACCTACCTTGGTAAATAGCAAATGAGCCCCAAATCACTTAATCGTTCACTCACCCTGCCAGAACACCAGTAACTCGAGATGTTCAAAGTACTTGAGAAATTCTGAAAAATTTAGAAGATATAAGAAATGATCCAATGACCAAGCTAAGTGTGTGGGGGGGTTTCGGCTAGTGAGCGATTATGGCGTCAGTATTCTGCTGGAAACCCCACTTTCAAAGTTAGCTTGATAATATGAAATAAGCCACTTCTGACAAATCAAGCAGCTCTAAAGCATCGTCTTCGTGGCTCAGTTGGTTAGAGCGTTGGTCTCATACTCCTGTATGACTTGATTGCAAAACAATCAGGGTGATCCAATCCAAAGGTCGTGAGTTCGAGTCTCACCGAGGACACAACTTGATTTACTTTTTTTGCATTTTTTTCCCTTGTGGTCTTCGCAAATTTTTAGGGCTTTGTGAGCGAAGCGAGCAGAGGAGGGCAAACCAACTATTAACCGAGACCGTAGCGAGTTACTCTTATAAAAGGATTCTCTACATCTCTCTTAAGAGTTGAGATCTTGAATTTCTCAAACAGAATCTACAAAGGCTTTGTTCAAAGTCCACGATAACTCTCTGCATTCACTGAAAGTTTCAATCAATATCCAATCGCCTGCACCGCCTCCCCCTTTACCCACTGCTTTTTCCCTCACCTCCTTTTCTCTCACCTCCTTTTCTCTCACCTGCTACAGATTTCAGTCAAATAAGCCAATACACACACAACTCCCCGGAAAGACCCTGCAACCCTCCTCCAACTCCACTAAATACCCTTTACCGGCCCCCACTTTGCCCATTAAATCCCCCATCTTCACCCCCTCCTCGCCAATCACCTTCCCATCCGCAAGCATGAACGACCCCATGATGAGGAAGATGAGCGCTTTTTCAGAATCGAACTTGACGTCCTTGGACTTGGTATTGGTTTGGACTACGAAGGTTTCGAACCCTTCGCGATCTAACTGTGTCGTCTCAGCTCTTACCCTTTTGCAGTCGCGATGCGCCCGGCGGCCGAGAGCGGTATGTTTCGAAGTAAGAAAAAGGAAGATGGGAAGGATGGGGACGAACATGTTCACACACGGCCTGTATAATAACATGATCTTCCCCCTTCTTCGTCGCAAAGATCCTGAGCTGCAGCTCCTCCGGCTTCTTAGGCTCCAGCGTCTCGATGATCGGCATCTCTGCTTTCGCTCCCCAAGCCAAGCGGGTGGGGCGGAGACGGGGCCAGAAGCTTGATTTGCACTTAAGAATTCGCGAAAAGAAAAAAACTTTAGATCCGGGGTGCCAAGATGCGCGTTTGCGACTTGGGAGTGCGGTTAAAGATATAGAGGTTTCGGTGGTTAATCAGCCACCGCCGCTCCCGGTGAGCCACCCATTTTTCACCGCACCACGTAAACAAGCGATTTCGATTGGCTCAGGAGTAAATCGCGCATGAAGACGAGTCTTAATCGGTATTACAGGAAATATGTATGTTCTTACTTAATAGCTTTTCAGGAAACTCCATTGCTTTGGATCTGTACACTGATAGGGGAAAACTACAAGGGCCTAGCTCAGCCATCAATTAATGACGCCTTTTTTCACGTACCTGCCAAGGCGAATAAAGATCCTATATCTAGCTATAGCAATGCTAACAACTCGCCGTGGGACATTGCAATCAGAGAGACCTTACTCAAGCTTTATCATCTAATGCCGACAATACAATTGTTTCTGCATGGCCAGTAAAAAACTCATACGGTTGGATTGCGTCGCATAATTCAACAGCCTTCACAATAGATGATCCAGAGGGGACGTAGCTTAGTAAGTATGTCAGACTTTTGTAACAACGGAAACAGATATAATTTTTGATCTAGACAAAACAATATGTGGCCATTTACACCAAACGCTCCTTTGCTACCCAAAATCTACATATTGAATGGGTATCATCGACACAAACTCCTTGCACCATCGAATATATAACGCATTCTGAACCTGTAAACCCACGGCTCCCATGACGGCTTGTTCCTATGCAGTCTTGCTTTTACATCTAATAAGCCCAATATGATGAATCAAGAACTTCTTCAGCTGTGAACACTTTGAGTACCGTAACGCCTCATTTCCCAACCCACAAGAGGAACGTGAAACCACAAGCCTATATTCCATACCCTACATACGCAAAGTCAAAGAAAGTACAACGAAACGCCGAAGATAAAACAGCGGGGGTTTAAAGGGAACGGCCCGCAATACACCCATCATGACATTTGTACAGCAGAACTTTCTACAATGGTTATCGCTAGATCCCATCCCACATTAGAGGTATGTCAGTATTGTTGAGAGTCTCTTGAAAGAACGGTGGGTCTAATTGAGTCGCTAGAACATTCCTAAATGCATCATTATCATTCGATAGCCCCTGCTGGAAAGCATACTGAAAGGCAGGCTGAGCTTCGCATAGTATGTTGGCCTGTGAATTGTAACTTTGGGTGTCGTACAGATTTGAGAATGCCGGTATAGTACTGGCAATAGTTTCTGGTTGTTGGAGCCTCCTGGAGACGGGGTTGGTCGGTGTTATGATGGTATTTGGGACGGTGGTTGAGGGGCCTAGAATCATTCCATGTCGCCTCGGATCATTTCTTCTGGAATGCCATTGGAATGGTTGTTCAAGATCAATCTGTGCCGTTGGGACTGCAAGAGGTTCTGGGGCGGGGATTTGAGATGGTCCATGTGAAAGTATAGGCGCGTGCGTAGAAGGCGGTAGATCAATGTGATTATAAAAGACGAATGCCCGACGATTCCCTTCTACTAGTGCCCAATAACCTGTGCTACTATCAAATGCCGGCAGCGCGGGGACGATAGTCACCCCATCAGGGACAACTTCTGAGTTCAAAATTTGTGTATCTAACAAATATCCTTGGGTGGTATTGGTCATCTGAGAGTCATGCACCAGTTGATGATCTGGTATCCAGGAGCTAGTAGGATCGGAAAAGCCAGGCGCTGGGACAAGTTGGGAAGACGCTGGTTGGCTGTCCGACCCATTTGAATTTTGACTAACAACTGGTCTGGCACACTGGTGAGGTTGGTCATAATTCACATCGGATGAAGTATTTGCCTTCTGTGGATATGATGTGGTGACTTGCGCTCTTGATCTTGCCCTCCGGGAAGCACTGGTGCTAACATTGGATTTCCTTTTCGCTTTCCGAGCCTCTGGTTTTGTTTGGGTCTCTCGATGCCCAGTATGTGAACGAATCCTGTTTCTACAGATGCCGATTGCGACAACCAGTTGAGAAGTCGTAGCAGTCTTTTCTGCCGCTCGACCGAAAGCGGAAAGGGATTTGCCGCTAGAAGTTGTTGCATTCACATCGGCACCAAATTTTAGGAGGACCTCGCAAGCAGGCACATTGCCAAGAGCTAGTGCAACTTCCAAAGCAGTTTCTTGACGTTCATTGCGAGCTCTGACAATATACTGTGCTTCATCTCGAGAGTATTCTTGCAGTAATTGGCGCACTTGTTCCGCAACTTCGTTATCGGTGACAGCTGTGAGTCTCAATTTCCCAAACAAGTGGAAAACTGCTCGGCTTGTCTGACTATAGAAGAGCGATCCAAGCTCCTCTGGCATTGTAGATTCGAAAGCCGGCTGTTGCGATGACCGACGGGACGATATCCGAGATGCCGCAGTGCCAATGGCAGATATTACGCTTTGAACAGACCATCGAGACCTCGCCAAGTCATTCTTCACCCAATGAATGAATCCATGTGGAACACCCATGTCAGCTTCCACATCATCAATAGTTCGCCCTGGTGAAAGTGGCTCCTCCTGCACGGGTTCGAGATCGGCAAGCACGTCAGCGCGGGCCGAGCCGTCTGGCATGAAGTTACTCGGGTATGTAAATGTGTTAGATAGCAAGGGCTTTTGTGCCACGCGGGCTGCAGAATGTCGCTTTGTAATTTTTTCGGAGTCTGTAATTCCGTCAAATCCAGAAGGAGCACGCCGCTTACTAGTTGTACTTTTTGTAGGGTGTTGTGCCATATTTGCGGTTGATTTTATAGCTGGTGCCTCCATGCTCAGTCGCCGTATCTCATTGCGAGCAATGAGCGGTTGAACAATCTCGTGCGGTTCTGGAGTGAGGACCGCCCCGAGATCCGCCGGGGTGTCTCCTTCAAAAGTCAGGAGAGGTGTGGATGTGTCTGCAGCTTCTCCTGCCTGGATTGAGCGAGTTGGTGTAAAATCTTCTCGTTGAAGTCTGTGTGTCTCTGGGACAACAGAACGCGTTTGGGGTTCGATGGGCAGATTGAGGGTTGGCTGTCGTTCCTGGTGCGCTTTGAAAGCAGCAATCATTCGTTCCTTGTGTTTCTCCCGGCTACGGAACAGAGTGCTTATCCACACTTGATGGGGTTTTAGGGTGGTCATTTCGTGCCAATGGGTTCGACAGCTAGACCTGCTGAAAGGCACGATATATCAGCTTCCGTTTGTTGGATGAGGAGACTTGGAACGTACCATGGAGCGAATTCGGGTTGGCCAGGACCATCAGGCCCAGCAGGGACCGCGGGTTCACGCATCGCAATAGCGATATCCTTCATTGGTACATTTCCTTTTGCAATAAGTCGATAGAGCGCTTCCTCGCGAGCTGGTGTCCACTGTAATGCTGGGGCGCCTGCCTTTCTAGGCCGAGGCTGTACTCCATCGATGCAGCCATGGAGGTGGGATCTCCAGAGTTTGTCTAACGAGTGTGGCACCATGCTGCTCGAAGGCCCAGGTAGAGGTAGGGGACGGAAAGAACATCTGAGAAGCGCCTACACGCAGACGAAACTGAAGAGCAAAGTGAAAGAGACTCCTTTGGGAGGAGCAGACCTACCGTCATTGTAATAAGGTAGTCTCGCGGACTGTCCGCAGTTGCGAACCACTTGCATGGTTGGGGCAGGGGAGAGGGCAGATAGGCAAGGCTGTCGATGTTGTGTGCCATTTGCGACGAGGCATGAAAGTTCAAATATTCTGGCTAATGGACAACATTCGGATTCAGCGTGTACCTGGACTCGGCCTCGGTAATGGGCCTTT
Organism: Hyaloscypha hepaticicola; assembly: GCA_002865625.1. Taxonomy (NCBI): domain Eukaryota; kingdom Fungi; phylum Ascomycota; class Leotiomycetes; order Helotiales; family Hyaloscyphaceae; genus Hyaloscypha; species Hyaloscypha hepaticicola. Next base: position 311,682 of record KZ613515.1, read on the forward strand.
GGCGGCGTCGGGCGGCCTTTGGCGGGACTTGGCGGGAGTTTCAGAAATTATCAGCGTGTCGCGTCAGGGAAGGGCGGTGAGGGGTGCGTAGGAATTTTGTTACGGTAAGTCGACGTGGCAAAATGCTCTGAAGCCGACTTGGCTAAACCCGATTCAGTAAGGTTAATCTTTTGGGGGCCAAACGAATCGCAAAACACTCTCACTGAGTCTACTGCGAGGTAGCCGATTCGGGCTAGGGCGCAGACAACCAAAGCCTCAATCCAATATCTGACCTGCAGCCTGCTTCCAGGTTCCATCCTGCTTCCAGGTTCCATCCTGCTTCCAGGTCCCAGTTTCCAAGTTCCAGTTTCAACTTCCAGCCCCAGTTCCCGTTCCCGTTTCCGTTCTCGTTCTCTTTCCCCTGCCCGTGTCTCGACACAGGCCCGGCCCCGGCTGCCGCATCCCCTGCCTGTCGAATGATCGAATCAATTAATCAATAATCAGAATCGAATGGATTGCCCTTAGATCGCCCGGGGCATCGACGCTGTTCACACGGCCCCAACCAGGCCCAAGACAGACTTTGGGGCCCCACGAGTACTCTGTACTGGCTGTACTCTGCACGAAGTACGCACCAATGCCCCTTAACCTCTCTGAATATCAACACTCACAAGACACTCACAAGCGGCAATCTGGTCAAGCAGACGTTAATACGAGCCCTGACGGCGAAACCCATGTGCTTGTGCCCGAGTTCTATTCTTCTATTTCACTCTCCACGTCTTATTGAAACTTAGACTTCCCATGATTACGAATTCTGTGCCCTCGCAACCAATTCAATACGGGAGCCCATGTGCGCCCCATTTGCGCGCCCGAATTCTTGAACTTTTGCTAAGATCCATATTTGAGTCCCCTAAGTCGCCACAGAACTCTACCATTAAGTTTTTAAACTCGCGATCATATTTAGAAAGTCGAATAATTAATGGATGATGCACCGATTTCGCCGGCCACGTATAAGTATAGGTACCATGTATCTCCTTTCATCTTTGAAGTTGCCGGTTCCTCTCAGATACTTACTACACGCACGCATTCAAGTTTTTGCCATCAAATTTGCATCCCGTCGTTTTTGCATCTTCTCAGGTACAGTACATTGGACTATCAGCTGCCTGGCAGCCATGTCTTCAAGCAATATTTATTCCAACTTTACTACCCGACAAATCATGGGCTATCTTGAGTACGTATAGTTGTCCCTGGAGCGCCCTTCACTAATAATTTTCTCCAAGTCATTCTCTCGCCAGCAATGGGAATTTTATTCAGAGTAGAGGCAGTCAAAAACACCTCTCAGAGGATGCGGCTTCCCTGACAGCCGTGCTTTCAGCGTCTCCGGATGTCAATTGGAGTAGCTTCGAGCTCTGGAACTATGATAGCACGCCTAGTGACGAACAGTCTACCAGAGGCTCAATATCCCAAGAAGTCTCCTCGAATTTCTGGAGCTCCAGCGACCCGATATATCCTAGTTCAATCAGCCTCACCCATTCGCCCACGGACTTGCCAATGAGCAACTGGAATTATAATTCGGATTTTGGCGCATGGCCTCCACAATCAAGTTTCGCTCCGCAATACGCCCAGCTTCCAAACCCAACACCTCTCAACATGTGTATCGAAGCCGCTCCATTGTCGTACACAACCTACCACCAATCAGGTTATCCCACCTCCTCTCACAGCAGCATCGCCTCACCTCAACACGACAGCACGTCTTCTCCGCCCTTTTCGAACCGAGCACCAAAATCCGGATCAAAGGCAAAATCGGCACCAAAGCCCAAGACTCACGATTGCCCCCACTGCGAGCTGAAATGTGCGCGAGCGTCTGACCTGCAGCGCCACATTGACGGCGTCCATCTTCGAATCCGACACCATTGCCGTACGGAAGGCTGTGGCAACAACCATGGCAAGGGTTATTGTCGGCTGGAGAAGCTGAGAAAACATGTGCGTGATGTCCATGGCCATTTTGAGAAGACCACCCATTTCAAATCGTTGCTTTAGAGCTTTTCTTAGAGATGAACTGTGTTGGTCACGTTTGGGTTTAGGACGCGTGGTGCCAAGGAAGGTGGTTTTTTCAACGAGTTGAGCAGCCCCTGTTGCTATGAATGACTCTGCGTGACCACGGTCGCCCTCGCTGCTTTTGTTGAAGAAATTGGCGGAGAGATCTTCTTTGTCAACAAAATTTTGAGCTACTGGACAGGAGATTGTGGACTTACCGGTGTCCGCTGTATCGTTTAGCCAGAGTATACATTCGCCTCCTCGATCGCTAGGGCAAGTATTTATTTGTTGAAGGAGTTCCAATTGAGTGCCTTAGTGGCATCTGGCATTGTATTCTTTTTTGTGGGAGTTAAAACGCGGCCTTATCGGCGGATAGTAGTTCATCAAGGACGATTTCTTAATAGTTACTAAGAATTTATACCATATGGATTGCATTATCAACTTCTGCTATATGAAATGTAAACAAAATCGCATATTCTTAGCCGACTTAAAAACTTAAAGACATATTATCTTTGTATTTGTAGAGTTTCTTTATAATTCCATCCTACTGAAACTAAGTTTCCAAGTATGACTCAAATAGCAATACAGTGGGAACAGTCTTACGTGAAGCACTCCACGTCACATGACTTATCGTCATGTGACCGCGCTACAGCTGTATTTAGCCGGCCGCAGGCCTCGTCTTATCTTCTTGCCTCATCTCAATTATAAATAACAATAACAACAACACGTTTACAGTTTTTATTGTTATAAACAAGGCGTGGTGAACGAGTAATTAATTCAATTAAGGAAAGACGAATCTTAATTAGTATTATAGGAAATGTGTATATTCTTACTTAATAGTGTCTAAGAATATATATTATAAAGCTTCTTGATATTGTTTTTATAATGGCTGCAACAGAGCATGGAACGAAAGTGCTCAAAGTTGATGCACACTGGATCGACATTGATGAGAGAGAGCAGCCTCGGCAAATCTTCGGTCCAGTTTGGATGGATTAGTACTAGTCGCCTTCTAAAAGAAGATGACTAAGCATCCGATAAAAGCGTGGATAGTTCTGCTCTCAGCTCGTCACCAGAGCCTGATATGGTTACATATCTATTACATATCTCTAGGTCGCTAAGAAATCTTCGCCATCCCACTAGTGCCTAGCTCGTTTACTGTACTTCTATTTGCTATGGACCCGTGGACAATTTTGGGGATTGCTGCAAGTATCTTGCAATTTGTTGATGTTGGATGTCAGATTGTTTCGGCCGCTAAGGAGGTTTACGAGTCTGCTGATGGCGCCAAAAAGGAAACAGCCGAGCTTAAGTTGCTTGTGGAAGATATCCAAAGGCAGAACGCGCAGGTCTTAAGCTCCCAGTCGCTTTCAAAAGATGAAACTGCACTGAAAGCTCTCGTCCAAGACTGTGTCGAGCTTTCAAAGAAGCTGGAAAAGATCTTGGCAAAGCTCACAGTTCGGAAAAATGCGCAGTTTCGGATTTTGGACAGCACGAGAGTATCCATAGAGGCCATGCGAAAAAGCAAGAGCATAGCAGAAACCAAGCAGCGTCTCCTCGAATTACAAAGTCATGTCCAGCAACGATTAGCGAACACTCTGCAGTCGTATGTTTAATGTGTTGTCTTGATGATGTGTAAGACTAAGACTAATGCAGGAAACAAAACTCGGAGCTTTCATCCACCCTCCGGGAACTCAAAGGAGCAAACAACGAACGCTTCAATCAAGTTCTGAAAGATCTCAATTCCATGGCACAGAGCCATCAGGACCACCTCCTTGAACGTCAATTCCTTTCAGATATGTCTTCTCGAATTTTCACTGCCATTGAAGAAGGCAATCGAGCTTCTCGAAACAAGCAGATCATAGCCAGCCTCTGGTTCAAGGTCCTCAAAGATCGAGAAGACAAAGTTGAAAACGCCTATGAAAAAACCATAAGCTGGCTTTTCGACCCAACAATTACGACCTTTTGTAATTGGCTGGAATATGATAATGGGATATATTGGATCAATGGACTGGTGAGTAAATGCGTGCTCTCACACGGAAATTGCTGCTTTTCTTATACGTCTTTAGGCTGGTAGTGGGAAGTCAACACTCATGAAGTTCGCAGCCCGGCAGGGTAAGACTATGGAGCTGCTGGCCAAATGGGCCAATGGCCGCCAGCTCCATTTTGCTACGTTCTTCTTCTGGAATTCGGGCTTCGAGATGCAAAAGTCTCAGCGCGGCCTTTTACAGAGTCTTTTGTGTCAAATTTGTCGAATAGATCCTGACCTGGTTACTTCAATCTGTCCCGACCATCAACAAAATGAGCCATGGAGTATAGATGAGCTTAAAGGCGCATTCGAAAAACTCATCGACAAAGCTCCTTCAAGATCTGCGTTGTGTTTTTTCATTGACGGACTTGACGAGTTTGGTGGTGAAGAAAACGATATCATAGACTTCCTCAGATCTCTTTCAAGGGTACAGAATGTGAAGATTTGCGCCTCCAGTCGCCCGTGGAACGCCTTCGAGAGGGCATTCAATAATCCGCAACGAACTTTAATCGTTCAAAAGCATACAATAGAAGATATGAAGGTATACGTGCATGGAATACTCGAGGAACATGTCGACTTTAAAAGGCTTTTAGCAGAGGATCCTCGATGCTCGTTACTCATTCCCGAGATTGCAAGTCGGGCGCAGGGCGTTTGGCTATGGGTCTTTTTAGTCGTCAAAGACCTTATCCACGACATTGAAGGAAAAGAAGACTATGATCTTCTGAAACAACGGCTTGACGTAGTCCCAGGCAAGCTAGAAGAGTACTTCGAAAGGATCATGGATCGAATTGACAATATTCATAAGGGAGAGGCAGCCCAGATATTTCTGATCACAATTGAGGCAATCGACCCTCCACCATTATACGGCTTTACCCTTCTTGATGCAGAGAGACAAAACCCGAAATTTGCCCTGGCATCTGATCTTCGTAGACCTTCAACCGCAGAGGTAAAGAATATATGCGATAAATGGACGATAAAACTGAAGAGTCGGTGCAGGGATCTACTCAAAGTCCAATCAAGTTATTCGTACGGCAGTTTCGATTTAGATGACCGTCAAGTGGAGTACTTGCACCGCACTGTGCGCGACTGGTTACGAGACAATCATCTTGGCACTCTCAAAAGGCAAGCTCCCGAAGATTTCGACCCCGCAATTTCGCTTTGTCGAATAACGTTCGCACTTCTGAGATATTGTACGGACTGGAGTCTAGCCTCGGAAAGAACCTGGGATCATTTCGACACTTCACAAGGCATATATGTAGTAGGTCTCGTCTTTAAATTCGCTTACTACGCGCGTGTGGTCGACGGCTTAGGGAAGGCAGAGACCATGTTCATCCACATAGAAGCATTGAGCGGCATCCTAACGAGACTGATCAAGTCGGAGAAATCCCGCTGGGGATCTTTTGTGGTTTCACCTCAAGATCCGAATCCTAATTTCTTGGCCATGACAATTGGTCTTGGTCTAACGCAGTATACTCAATATACCTTGACGAAGAATCCTAAGAATCTCAAGAAGCCTGGGCGCCCCCTCCTGAATTACGCGCTAGTACCAAGCATCTCTCTGGGTTCAGCTCAATATTTTGTTGAAGTCCCAAACTACAGACAAATTGACTTGGACCAAGTTAAGTATTTGCTCTCTCAAGGTGCTGGCCCGAATCAAAATGTTCCGGGTGGTGGCACTGTTATGTCTCAATGCGTGCGGGAATGGCATGAGAAACGTGACATGCTTTTGGAAGCGGATCGGGAAACGATATTTAAGGCTGCAAAGCTCCTTATTGAGCATGGAGGTCAGATGAAATTAGAGGATTTGAATCTGTTAGGTATGGATCTTCGACCAGAGCAGATGGAAGAGCTCAAGATCATCGCTGCAAACCACCCAGTAAGTAAGCATTGGGCGCGTTGGTTTCTTCGTTTCTGGCAACCTTAGAATAGTGCAGGACAGCCGGCGGTGTAACAGGGAAATTGTGATATCTCTTAATCAGCTCTACACTACAAATAGAATACAATTTCTCAAAGCTTAGGACATTTTTTTCAAAATTTCGCGTCACCAGAAGTCTGAGCCTGAGTGTTGCAGCTAAACGCAGCGCACAAGATGGAGCCGATGAGAATAATTGTCATCTCAAAAACTCTCGGGAGATATGTTAACGGAGATTGATTTTGACGTTTTCCAAACGCTGGTCAATGCTCTTAGAAGTAGAATTATTTAAGGAAATGATTCTTAAAGAGATCTTCATCTGACAATTATAACTAAGATGCTATTTCTTAACATATTCATTTGTTAACCCTGAGCTAATGCATTGCCCTTCTAATTCTTCTCTAGTTATGTTACCATAGGGTGCACATCCGCATTAAACTAGCTAAATATGCAAAACGAAACCTCTCAGAAATAGAAGCCCAACCTTCAAGTTTTCGCGGTATTTCATTCGCCGTCGATCAAGATATAAGCAGATTGATACACATGTAGGTCATAGTCCGAATCATTAATTTCCGTCTATATAGTGTTCATATTGGTCCTTATTTCATTTTATCCTCTGTTCGAGCTTCCGCTACTTGTTGCAGCTCATAGCCACTGCTACGTTCCTCATTCCCATGATCCCGCTTAGTCTTCAGACTTTTCCAATCGTACAGCACGGCGCCTAGACTCGAGACCGTTGCCAGTATAAGCCCAACACGGAGAGCGTCTTTGATTGCCACGCCATAGATTGCCTGCAATTCTGGTGACACCTGAGAATGAGTAGAGCCCGGAAGGCCTGTTAATGCACCGTTTAGAACAGAGTGAGGGTCCAGATTCGGTGCCAATGTTTTCAGTGTCTTGCTGATGTTTTCCAGGAAAACTGACTGCGCAACCGACACGAAGAGGGCTCCGCCAAAGGTCTGCACGAACAAGACGATGCCGACCCCAGTTGCCACATCATTTTCAGGAAGCGTCGTCTGCACCATGTATAGTCCTTGCTCTTCTCCTAGGCCAATTCCAGCTCCGCATAGGATTTGAAATCCGACCCATTTGGCTCGCGAGGTGTGCTGAGGCAAAACAGTCATCAAAAGCCCAGTACCTATCGACATGAGAATAGAGCCAGCGTAGACGAAAGGTGTGTAATATCCCGTTGCAGCGGTCCCGAATCCTGCTAACATGAAGCCGCCAACGACACTGAGCATGAATGGAATGAACAGAATTGCGGATTCAACGGCAGAGACACCATCGATGAGTTGGAACCATAGCGCTGGAATCTAAATCAGCATTTATCTACATCATTGCGATCATTTTCGATACTCACGTATGTAGAAAACATTGACCTGGGACGGTAATAGTCTCTTGGTCAGCCAGATGTAATGTGAGGTCTGCGGTGGAATTTACGCACAAAGAACACGCCTCCAAGACAGAGGCCAAACCAGATCGCTGCGATTATGCTTCGCCTGCGTAGTAAACGTAAAGGGATGATGGCGCTATCTTTCCTCCAGTATTCGACGCCGATAAAAGAACAAAATAGGACACCAGCAACTGTTAGCGGAGCTGTGATGCGGCCGTTGTCCCATGCATATGTGGTTCCACCCCATGATAGTGTTAAGAGAAGACAAATGGTTGCTGACACAAAAGTGAAAGTACCAGCCAAGTCGAAGCGCGCGATCTGGCTACGAAATCCGGTCGATTCAGCTGCCCTCTTGTCGCCACGACTCCCGTCATAGAAAAAGGCGATGAAGACCATGACAGCGCCTCCGATTGGGAGATTGATGTAGAAACACCAACGCCATGTAGTTGAATCTGAAAAAGCTCCTCCCTGCTCCAGTTGTCAGTTACTGCAACGAATTACCTACAGATAACGATTATGTAAATACCAGTAAAGGTCCAGCTACGCTCCCGACTGCAAAACTGCTACCAATGATGCTGTTCCATGTCGGTCGCTGGCGCAGAGGAACACACTCAGCGAGAATGAGTGTAGTGCCTGCTTGTATCCCAGCGGAACCCAGACCTGCTAATGCCCGTCCAAGAATGAAAACACGAGAATGTGGTGCAGTAGCACAGACAACGCTTCCGATTTCGAATATCAGCAACGCTGCCAGAAAGACGTGTTTGCTAGAAAAGAGCGTATAGATCTTGCCGTAGGAAGGTTGAAATGCGCAGGACATTAATGGGTAGATTCTATTCAAGGATTCGTTAATGTTTTCTAAAAGTGGCGGTGATGAAAGCTTACGCTGCATACCAACCCACATCGTCAATGCTGTGAAAGTCATGAGTAATCCGAGGGACAGCGGTCGAAATTATGGTATTGTCCACTGCTACGCACAAAGTCGCCAAGCAGAGAACGATTGAGATCAAGACCAGAGTTGAGAACTTAATATCACTGCTCGTATCCTCGGTTTCTTGAGCTTCTTCGTGTAAAGTTGACTCACTCATATCTGCTACTGCGATTTCGTTCTCTATAGAAGGATTCGGAGACATTCTAGTTGACAAGCCACCATGTTCGTGGATGAGAAATTACAGCAGTAGGCTCAAGAGCGGTCAAGAAGTGACTCTCGGAACGAGAAGGGAATAGGGGTGTGCCTTAGCGGCATCTCGATGCCAAAAATTCCCTAGTTTGAGACACCCAACCCCTACGTTTCCCCACCAAAACTCCACCAAAAACAGCAGTTCCTCCGTCAATCTAAATACAGGAAGTAGCTCACTACCCCAACTTCAGATTACTGGTTAAAATGGTATCTCCAACAGTGCAGAGGCTGGACAGCTTCCAAAAACCCGCTAAGAAAACTCAAATCAAACGATTTGTAGTTGCGCCCATAACCCCCCAAAAGACATGCAAAGCGGTTTGACCGTTTGAGCCACAAAGAAGCCTAAGAACACCTCCAACGATTATCCCCCAAAACAAAAAGCATAGCTAATAAATTAGTTTCTGGACAAAGAGTCAGCTGGTAAGGTTTTAGATTAGGTAATGAAAAGGGAAAGAGGAATGCCCTGGTATCACGTGCGAATGATAAAATACACGCTGGCTAGGAATTGGAATTGGAAATAGAAAATGGACATGTAAGAAAGATGAAAAGGGAAAGATATCTTTAATATATTTGAGAAGATAGGTTTGCATGAGGTCGAGAGTAAAGTGCAAGACACTTGGAGAACATTTAGCGGCTCCAATGCCGAATGCAGCTGACCGCTTCTATCCCATCATTTTCACTTTAATCTCATCTCAAACGATCAAGAAAAAGTCACGAAAACGAGACTGATTTCAATATACTATATCCATCTATACATTATCTCCACACCAATTATATTCTCATCTCGTCTCATCTCCCCGAAACGCCCCCACCCCCTCTAGAAGAGAAGAAAGTCATGAGGTATCATCACGTCTATAGCACAAGAAAATAACCGCTTTCCTCCAATATCCCTACATACAAAAGAAAAAAGAACTACTTGTACAAAATTGAACAAAAAACTCCAACCTTCCATCCCATCGTATCTCATCATATCATCCCACCCACCCCCCTCCGTCACTCCCCATCCACCTCCTCATGCACCATACCCACTGGGCACCCTCGCCCCTCCCCTATCATACAACCCCCCCGTCAAGCTCCAGATCCAATCCCTCGCAATTCCTCTTTCCGTCGAGATCAGCCACTTCTCCATCGTAGCCGCCACACCCCCAGTACTCCCAATTACACCAACTTGCCCATCACTCCCGCGGATATCGCGCCAATCATGCATCAAGACTCCCTTCCGAGCAACGAGATTGAAGCATCCGACGCCAACAGCCGCGTCGAACATCACGGATGCATCAGGATTCGGACCTTGAGGAGAGCCCATGTGTAATTTTTTGTTCGTTACAGTGATACGCTTGAGGATGCCGTAGTACTGGGACGATTCCGGACGCATAGTGGGAGGTGGCGTGGAGACAGTCAAGTAGGCTGGCCCGCGTTCGTCCCATTTGGTGGCCGTGACGAGGCGGCTGAAGGTTATGGGGATGTCCTCCCATCCGAAATCTGGCATCTGGCTGTATGCGCTGCTGTCGGCTTGACTTGGACTGCCTGGTGTACCTGGAGGAGTAGCGCCGCTGTAGTCGCTGGAGTTGGTGGAATTGCTCATCGGACCATTTCTGTTGACGGATGACTTGGCGATGTTGAAGAGACCCCCTCCGCTGAGACGCTTGAGTGCTGCTGCAACCGAGCTTTTCCCACTTTGTTCGCTGGCCATATCCGATTGAGGTGCGCGAGTGGAGGCACGGTAGCTTCGTTGCCGGCCGAAGAGGCTGCGTTTTGTGTTCGGGGCAATGGCTTGCTCATAAGAGTGTGTGCCAAAGCTAGCATATCTGCGCTCCTCCTGAAGCTTGAGAAAGACCGGGTTGTTCATCCGGGCATAATGGACTGCTTTGTATAGGAAAATGCCGTCTTGAGGAGTAAGAGTCCGGAATCGAATATTACTGCGGCACTGGAGGCGAGATTGTGAAAGCGTCGGGGATCGAATCTCGATGTCGACGGCATTGCTTTGTCGAAGTGTGACAAGGGGCGTCAGATCTAGGGCCACGAGAGGGCGGTCACTAGCAGGATCAATTAAGGAGTTGAGATCAGATGAGCCGGAGCTACTCATGTCTCCACCTCTCGTGGGCGAAGAGTGAGCAGCGCTGATTTCGTAGGCTTCAATGCGACCGCGAGTAATGACAATGGAGCATATATCTGGCCACAGGTCCTTCCAGCAACTCTTAAAACCATCCTCCTTCCAGTACGACATGCGTGCAGTTGTTTTTCTGGTCTCGCCTTCTGTTCTGCTGACCGGGGCTCCACGGTAAGGAGCTTGCGAGGCCGAATTAGATGGAGCAACGCTTGCTGCGTTGGGAAGACTGTAGAGAGATTCTGGCGGAGTAGGCTTACGGTAGACCGCTGCAGGAGTCTCGTCAATCGGACTATCGACAGCTTCTAGCTCATCTTCAGATGAAGAGGAGTATGAGTCTGAATCTGATTCTGATTCAGAATCCGCATGCTCAGACGGGGAGGTAGAAGAAGCAGCGTCTGGTTGCCACTCATGCTTCAAAGGAGACGAGGTTCGACGGGTCTTGGCCTTCGGGGTTGGGCTCTCAATGATTGGTGTCTTCTTCAAAGTATTTGGGGTTGTTGGGCTTCGATGGGCCGGAGGTGGAGGGGCGCCATCAGTGCGAATTGGTGTAGATGCTGGTCTCTTCTGCAACGTCTCCGGATCTGGCCGCATGGAATCCTTCAAAGGGGTGCTAATCTTCTCAGGGGTAGCTGGAGAGCTTGTTGTTCGAGATTTTGGGAGACGCAAGTCATCACTGTCTATCTCCTTTTCCTCTGGAAAAGGAAGGGCGCCAGATACGACAACTGGGATCTTGGCGCTGATATATCGTTCAGGGGTTGGTCGCTTTTGTCGTAGAGTGAGAGGAAGGAGATCAGCCAGCTCTCGGACGGCATTGAGACTTTTCAAATCTATGATGCACATTTCCGCAAGCTCACTATGCTCTGGATATTCGTCGAGGCATTCAGTGAGAGTAGTAGGTCCTTTCCTCTGTCGTGGGCGCCGATTGACTGCTGTCAACTTCTCTGCTTGTCGACCACGCACGCCAATAGGGACATCGCCTGTGTAATTTGGTTCGTTGACGGATATCTCTGAAGCAAGTGCTGCATCAAGTACCATCTCTTTGCGAACGATTGGAAGCGGAATAGGTACTGTACCCAAAATACCAAGCCAGTATTGTGCTGCTTCGGCATCTTCTGCCGCTAGAATGAAGCATTCCTTCCACTCCTCGCCGCGCGTAATACCTCGGAACTGGACGACTAGCTCGCAATCATTATCACCCATACGAGCTGAAATGTGATTCTTGTCGAGTGGCGGGAAGAGAAGGAAGCGGCCATCGACCCCGACCTCAACAATAAGAATGTCCGCGTCTAATGGATCCTTGGGCATGTCTCGGAGGTAAATGTCGACCTGACATTCAATGATTTGGCCGCTCGAGTGAGGAAACTCCAAGGAGAAGGAATCCTTTGCGAAGACTCCACGGCGCCGATCTATCTTAATACCGTCCATTTGCTTTAAGGTTCGAAGATCTCGAACGCGAGTTGGATCGGTGTTGTTAGCCTTGAGATCCTCGCGGCGAGCTGCCTCTTCCTTTGCGCGTCGTCGACTGAGGCTCTCGAGCTTTTCCATCTCGTCTTGTAACGCCTTGCCTAAGGGATCGGATGGCTTCACCAAGTTAAGACCCTGTATCTAGTTAGCTTCGATCTCAAGTAAACAAACAATGAATGCGGGTCTGACCTTGACCACCCTCATAAGGTACTTGACCCTAACCAAAGGTCTCTTGAGCAAGTACGCCACGTCAACTACTTCACCGTTCTCATTGACAACATCTCCATTCGTGTTTCGAGGCATCTTGTCGAGTCCGTGGGAGGGAGCCAGGTTGACTACCACACCTTCAAAGCCTGAGCGCCAAGCACGTAAATATTCGTCGTATATGTTTTGCGCGGATCGAAGCCAGTGCAAGAATGAATCTGAGTCTTCGAGTGGAACACGTTTGTGAATTGATCGTAAGCGTTCAAGCGCAACTCCCATATCAACAATGGGTTTGGTGAAGGATGAGTTTGTTGCCGAGTCTGGGTCCAGAAGGCCGGCCGCGATTGCTGAGTCGCTCTTTGAAAGGACAGAAGTGAGTAAAACTGGAATCACGCCGTCAACAAGCGTGTTGAGTTCTCGCATATACTTTGTCTCGTCTTCAGCTAGTTCTCGCATAAGATCTTGAACGGTTGCGCTCTCTAGATTGCGTCTGGTTGTTCGGATACTTCTAGCGGACCTTACACTTTTCGACCTCTCCACCGGTGGAGTATCTGGCAATGAAAGAACAGAGAGCAGATCTGAATGCTTGGTAAGTCTTCTTTTCAGTCCTGTTTTGCTCTTGGTGCTCTTGTTGCTCTTGCGCGAGAGACTCGAGGATGTAGGAGCAGTGAATACAGTGGCCTGTGTTATTGTTGTCTGAGAGATTTCTGACCCGGTGTCTGCAGAAGACTCGGTCTCTGTTGACGACTCTGTGGCAGAAGTGGACGTGTTAAAGGTCTCGACAGAAGCAATGGTCGACAATCTATGTACGCCAGTAGTGGGTGCCTGTCGGCGTGGAAATGGAGGCAGTGGTTTCACAGGTTCGTTCTCGGGCTCCTCAAACCTTGCTCTACTTGACACTGACACTCGGCGAGGACTTTGCGTAGGAGTATCCTCATTAACGGAGTCCAAGTCACGAGCAGGATAATCTGAAGTACGATTCAAATCTCGATCTCGCAGTCCAATGAAATCGAATGGAGAGGGCGATGGTGATTTGGATTTCATCGCGGACTCTCCTTTGAAAGCATCGAAGATTGCCTCTTTCAATGGAGTCTTCCGTGGAGACTTTGGAGAGGTAATATTACGTGTCGCTGGAGATCTCTTTAAACCGGCTGGGGAAGTGGGTGAATTCTCAACACTGGGTAGAGCGTCCCGATGCCTCGGGGTGCTGCTTGAGGAGTTATCTTGCTGACCGTCCTCAGGAGACCTTCGACTCCGATTGTTTCGTCTGGTCTCGCTCTCATCTCGTTCAGTGGTCAACTCTCTTTCTGCCCGATCGTCCTCTTTATAACTCCGTCGCCTCGAAGGATGCTCTGGGACCTCAAGACTTGGTGTGTCTGTAGCTGGGCGATCGACAAAGGGGTCGCTCGTGCCATTCAACCAGGATTCAATGCTGGGGGGCTGGTTTGGACCTGCTCTGGCCGGCTCGGAAGTATCATGCACGATCTTCATGCCCTCGGTATACACTCTTTTCAATACTTTGGGAACCTTAGCAAAGCTGTTGTTCCGTTTTGGACCCGGCCTTCTCATAGTACCAGCCTCAGCACCAACAGGAAGATCGACGACACTGAAAGCCGGGTCGCCGAAGGGAACATCATCAGTAGAAGCAGGACTTCCCGATTTCCAAGCGCCACGCTTTGATTTCTCTGGTGGACTTGGGCTCATCCAGGAGAACTTGTCAACTTCTTCATCATCTTCTTCAACAACAATCATCTGGCTGCTTTCATAAGAGGTGGCCCGCCGACCTTCAGATGGAGGAGGCCTGAGATGCTTCTCGCTCCTTTGCTTTGGAGTTCGCATCTCTGGGTGATCTGTAGATCGCCGTTGGCTGCCACTCCTACTTCGTTCGTCGGGAGAATTCTCTCTTGAAGGTTTGATCCAGATGCCATCATCGCTTGGCCGTCTCTTGGAGCGTCGTGGTGGAGTATCAACATCACCGGGACTTGGCGTGACTCGAATCCCATCATCCTTAGGGCTGTCTTTGGATGGCTCTATAAGACTGCCTTCGTCGTCAGGGGTGGGACTCTTAGAAGGAGTGACTCGGATGCCATCAGGTAGCTCCCGCCCCGACTTTCGTCCGCCCCGCGGACTTTCTTCTGCTCGAATCCGAATGCCATCATCAAGAATCGACACGTTTCTACTCCTCGGTTTCCCCTCAGAATCCTTCTTGTTCTCCTTGGCCTTGGCCTCAGATTTATCTGCACCCACGCTCAGGGACCCCGGCCTGATAACAGGCGTCCGTCCAATCCAATCCTCAATCTTCTTCGCAACAGGGGGATTGACAGCCGTCCTCTGCAAAAAGTCCTTCGGTATTTGATTGGCCTTCTTTGCCGGCGGAGTAGACTTCTTCCCCTTCTTCTCTTCGCTCTCAACCTTCTTCATCCAATGCGAATCACTAACTACCCTCTTCTTCGGCGCACTCGCACTCTTACTCCTCGGCTTCTCGTTCTCTTTTTCGTCCTCCTCGGGGCTTTTTCTGCGTCCAGGTCTCTTCCCACCTGTATCTTTCCGTCTAGCTCGATCATCATCATCATCCTCGCTATCTTCCTCGACCTCAACAACAATCTCATCCTGCACCTCTTCGTCATTAGGGTCGTCGACAGGCTTCTCAATATGCTTCTGCCACTCCTTAACCCTCTCTTTGACCTTCCCAGGCGGTTTAACCTTCCCCACGAGCTCAGCACGCATCTCCATTTTCACGACCTCAAGACTTTTTCTCCTGGCCGTCCTCTGTCTCTGTGGGCTCGGCCTTCCCAGCAGGAAATCCCCAAGCAATGTAGGCTCCGCCTTTCTGGTCGCTGCTCTGGCCGGGGCAGAGGTGGGAGTTTTGACTTTCGCATTGGCAGGAGAATTTTTATTCGCAGAAGTCCGCCTCGCAGTCGGTGTCCGCGGTCCATTCGGCATTTTGCTTGCAGAAGCTTTACGTGGTGTGTTGTTCGTGGTCGATGGTTTCCTCTTCGTGGTATTCTCCTCCTTCTCGTCGTCTGGAGGTTTCGCCATGGCTGCGTATTTCCGCGTCTATTAATGGTGAAGTCAGTGCAAGTTCAACCCCATGTCAATATCCCAAATATCAATCCGAACCTCCGGCAAACGAACGAGTTCAGCTTCATTCAGCAATAACTCACCAGGACATTCGCACAGGTCCACGCAAAAGCAGATATCTACCTCCTTCCTGATTCAATACACAACCTTCTCTCGTCGCGCATTCGTGTGTCTTTCGTTCTCTGAAGAATCATCGAATTGTCGTCCTCTTGTTGCTCTGGTATCGTCCGTCGCGCTACTCAGTAACTCCTGGCCCAACAAGCAACAATCAAAAAACCAAATAAACTCCAACTTCAAATTCAAACGTCAAGAGGTAAACGTCAATCCACATCCAACTTTCCCATGCGCTCTAGGCTCTGCTCTTGACGCAGATCAGCCGCGCGCAATTGGTTGTCTCCTGTCGCAATCGTTGATGCAGCAACGCTTTCCTTGGCCTCTCGCCCGTTTCTTCAGCCTCCCACTAAAAATAAAGCGCCCCTGTCGAGTCCAAAAGCGTCACAGGAACAACAATGGCATTGTTTCTCTCACAGCAACTTTTCTTAGGAACGAAAGAGACGTCTCTACGGTATCTCTCTATTTATTTAGATTCAATAGCGTCTCGCATTGTTTGTATATCACACCCCCCTCTACCTTACTACAGTATCGTTCATGCCTAGCAGAGCTTTAGTTTGTTTACATGGAGCGGGAATAACCATTAACAGGTCTCCCCTGTCTATATCTTTTAGCGACCGTACGCGTTTGCCCAGCCTTCCAATCAGCGCTCATGCCTTGTGCCTATCCAGCCACTTTTCACTTGCAAGCACAACATTCGCCAAGAGATCTGTTTATCTGCTGCAAGATAATCTTTTCAACCTTTACTTCGTACAGTAGAAACATTCTCACGATGTGCAAATTCAAATAACAGGATCTACCAGGCCATGTTGAAGGCCAAATGAAGGGACCAGCCCCAGCTCACCATAACATCCCAAGCCATTCCAACCCTCCCACTCCCAGGCTCCCATGCCCATGCTCTCACAACCGACGCTATTCACCCAAACCCATACAAGTACATCCCTGGCCGAAACTGGGAAAAGTTGGTTCTTGGCATTTATCACCGCTCGGCAGATCCCCAGCTTCGAGATCCGATCTGAAGATCCATATTAAATCTAGATGCCTGGTGTGCAGTAGTGAGCAAATTGGGTAAGAAATTACTAAGAGACGTCGAGGGTGGGGGATTGGTAGCCTTGAATTGTTGATCTGACGAGGCTGTGATTGAGGCGATGTCTTGTAAACAAACGGAGCAGAATAAAGGAAATGGATGCATTAGTTGGCTTTCTTTACCTACGTGTGTATATGAGATATAGACCCGGGGTGCATTCATTCAGCGGGTAGATGGGTCTTTTTCTTTTCCTTTTGACCGCAGGAACCAGCCTCGTGGTAACCGTTCCCAGAATTCGAGTATGCCGTGCCATTCAGAGTATGGTGATTGATATTAGCCATTCATCCATGAAGTCATTTTAGGCGGAGAGGAGCCGAGGAGCCTGCGACAAATGGGATGAAACGAGGCTACCTAGCCATGGTTGGACCCAACATGATAGGAAGGTACCAGCTTCTCGCCTCGAGTTTGGGGTCTACTCTACTGGGAGAATAAAAACCTGAATAATGGTCGCCGCAGGATTAGATTTAATACCCTAGAAGATACTAGCATAGTTCGTCGTATACTGCCGATGTGAAGCCTGTCACTTTCTCACTACCAAAACGGAACTCATCAGTGAAGGAGAGATATGTGGAAAGAAAAGTCTTGTCTTGATATGCAGCCGAACCCTGTAAAAAGATTTCCTCGCAGAAATAGCCCATGCTCGCTCGCAGAAACAGATCTCGAAAGATAGATGCCCTATGATACACTCTAGGAACCCATCCATATCCATATTCCCCATCCGGGCAATCGACCACGGTATTTCTTTCTTTCTATGTATTCGGGATTTTGCATGCTTATCCTAATCTCGCTCTCACTCTCGCTAGCCCCGGAGGTATGTATATCTGAACGTGCTCGTTTGCTACATATTGAATGGTAGCTGTGTCGCAATTGATGATCGGGGGAGGATGGAGGTTGGGGGGAGGCAGGATTTATATCGTCTTCTTGGCGTGCCCGTTGGCTTTGCCGTTGGCCGTGAGCCTATCGAGGGCTTGGAAGGTCTTGGCGATTTTTCGAACGCTGCTTACGAGCAGGACTGTTTTTCTCCCAATTAGCAAAATGTATCTTTGGGAGGAGTGATTTAAAAGGCTCGCAGATTCCGCGACTTACTGCCAGGGAAAACCATCCAGATGAAGTTCATGAAGAAGTAGTATCCCCAGAAGTACAAAAACTCAGGTCTCGAGTATGTGATCTGCGCATAGTAGTGATCGAACATGCTGGTTGCGTAGTAGAGGATCAGGCCGTAGATCTGGCCTACGCAGACGATGATCTGGAGGGGGTGGCGGAGCGGGTGCGAGTTTGTGATGAAGAACGCTACGACGAAGCAGAGGGGGCCCCATGTAAACTATCAATTGAGATGTTAGATTAGCAATCAAGTCGCAGAGAATCAATTGAAGTTGGGGCTTGAAATTTCAGATTTGGAGGGCAATTGGGGGAGGGGATCATACAGCAGTCACGGTCTCCATGCACAGCACAAACGGGTCAGATGTCAGGTACCGCGAGTCGGAAAAGGCGTACTCCTTCCACAGCTGCCCGAACAGATCTTGCGCTGGGCCCATCCGCGTGTGGTTCAGGGAGAAATAACCCTCGAAGAACAAGTGAATTGCTCCAGCTGCGCCATGGGATTCAATTAGCTTCAGTTTCTTGGGTTCTAGGCAGCCTCTCAACAGTACTCAACAATTCCTCCTCTGCACCAGGACTCCCACCAGAATTGAAGAGATGGACAATTGGGGGAAAATTGAGAAAAAGTTAAAAGAAGGGAAGAGACTCACAAATCACAAACCACCAAATTGCAGCCTTCTCCCCCTTGGGCAGGTTTGGGTGTGTCTTATCAATGATCACGACGGTACCGCAGACGATCGCAGCGCAAACAGCCGCGAAGATTCCCAGAAGCACAGGAACGGACCACTCGTTTGCGAGATAGTTTGCGATCTCGACCTCGAGGGGGTAGTAGTGGTGATCTGTGACCATGAGGGGCGCGGTGGTCGCATTGAGAGCCATGTCGAGGATTGTCATGGTTGCGACTGAGGGGCGGTCAATTGGGGGAGGAATTGAGTGAGATGGAAGAGAGTCAATTGAGACAGTGGGCGAGAAGGGGAGGGCGAGGATGAGGAGAGGTAAGGAGAGATTAGAGGTGAGATGGGAAGAAGGGGAAAGGGAGGAAGCAGGTGAATATGATCTTGGGAGATGGAAAAACAAGTCAGTACGAAACAAACGAATACGCGGCAGACGAGGCAGGGCCCAGGCTGCAGGCGCAACCAAGAAGCAGCTCGATTGAGTCTGAGACAGCAATGTATGTATGAATGCCTCAGTATGAAGTCGATGTACGGTAGCCATCCGTTGAGGCGCATCATTTTGTGCATCCGAGCATCGTGTCAATAGTAGCTTGGAAGAAAGCAAGATCTTTTCTGGGGGCGGTGGGTGATCCCCGGCCATCGAACATTACCCAGGACCCTTCCTGCATTGTGGCAGGCGCAAGGTGCAAGGAACGAACCGCGCTGCAGCGCTTGGGACGCTGGTGATAGGATAGCTGCCAGACTAACGAGTAAGGATGATTTCATAAATGACCATTCCTGCTTTTGCGTAAAAAAGAGTAGAGAAGATCCTTGACCAATATGGGGATGACATTTCTGCTGAATGACAATTTCTTCCGCGCGTGATGGCATTCGCATTTCGATCGCACTGCAATCAAGAATCGTGGATGGGAGAGGGGTTTTGATTTGTGAAATTTCATTCCACGCAGACGAGATAAGAGGCGCATTTCAAATAGGAGGAAGGGCCTGCTCCCCGGCTGACTCGTCCCGATCTGGTTTGATGTCAATGTCATTGATATGATATCGATGTGTGCGCAAGCCTTGGTTGAACAAGAATGCAAATAGGTGCAGATAGAGTGCTGACCCCCTGGGGAAATCTTGCTGCTAGCTGGTAGCTCGCCTGCTCGCCAACCGCAACCAGCACAGCACGTCAACAGACCAGGCCATAAGCCTGAAGCCTAAAGTGCAACGTCACGATGATGAAGGTCCAGATGCGTTGCGGCCGACTAGATTCCATTCCTCTGCTTTGGGAAGGATATTTTCATACCCACTTTCTGTTCCAACTTGCATTTATCCTTTGACTGCTTGCCAAGGGAGGTGTTGGCGCGTCATTCGCGCGCTTCCT
Organism: Hyaloscypha hepaticicola; assembly: GCA_002865625.1. Lineage (NCBI taxonomy): Eukaryota > Fungi > Ascomycota > Leotiomycetes > Helotiales > Hyaloscyphaceae > Hyaloscypha > Hyaloscypha hepaticicola. Next base: position 331,392 of record KZ613515.1, read on the forward strand.
TAGCTGCGGTTCTCGACCTGAAGGGGAACACCAGGCCCGCTGTCAGTGTCACTCTGCGTCTGAGTTTGTGTCGCCAAGAGTACTCCGTACTTCGTGCAAATTGCCCACTACATGATGTACCAGCCAGATGCAGCAAGGCAAAGCCACAGCCTGCATACTCTCGGGTGAAGAACTGGCGGTCTAGACCGCCCTTTAAATTCAAGTCGACGACGACCACTGGTTAGTGCCAGGCTCAACAAACTTTCGGAATCGAAAGGTATCTTCCACTTCGTCCGTCCCACCACTCATTCCCGTCGTTCCTTCGTCCATCAACTCAGAGACCCGGGAATAAATCCGTTTCTCATCGGCTGGGACAAGGTTCAGAGGCGACTCTTCCTGCTGTCCGTAGATATCAAAGCCTCTAACCTCCGCATCTTGCCATGGAACTTCTTCCTCCTCACTCCCAGGAATTGAAGCTAAGATACAATCTTGGGAATCGCTGAAGAAGATCGCAGGACTTGCAGATGGAGAATTGAGCCAGCGTCCAACCGTCTTTCCAATCACTTTTCCTCCAGGTATTTGTGTTGCGAAATCAATGATCTTGGGAATGCTCCAACTTGGATCCCACAAGTGGACCAGTCCTCGAGACTCATCGCCTTCGCATCTTATCATGAGAAGCTCGTTGATTGTGGAATGCCAAGTGGCTTTTGCAATTGGCGCGTGGAGAATCAGCACTGCACGCAGAATCCGAGTCCCTAAATCCCATATCCATACTGTAGTTGGCATGTTCTCCGTCTTCGTAGCTAGAAGGGAGCTGGATGTATCGAAGGACATGAAATTCGTTCCCGTCTTTGATTCTGCATTTGTAGGCGGAGTGGATCCTGATGTTGGAGGGCATATTACTTGTGTTGCTGCAACAAACTCTCGTGAGAAGCCTCCGTTCGGCGAGGGGACGATTTGTTCCTGCCATATCTGCTGGTGTCAGTAGAGGCTGCTGTTGAAGGGAATAGATCTTACCTGAAGAGATTCTGCAGGCTTAACAGTCGCGCTATGGAACAAACTCGCGGTTTCAGTAAAAGAAGGAGCAGAGAGTACAGTCACCCTCCTACTAAAATCCCCCACCGCAACCAAAGCCCCATCCCGACTCCAATCAAGCAACTTAATCCCGGCACCCAGCGAAATATCCGAATCCTCATCCGAGATATGCACCGGTCCATTCCAAAATTTGAATAAATGCCCATCAGCAGTATAAACGCAAATCATATGCCCCTGACTCGGCGACTCCCAAACAACAAGCCACCTCCCATCCGCACTCCAACACACCCCCTGCGCATCAATCGTATCCGGGCACCAACTCCTCATCACATCCAACGAATCCTTCACATGAACACTAACCACATCCTTGCCCCCACTCCTCGTCAACAGCGCCAGATTCCCCGTCTTCGGCCTATACGAAAACCCTTTCGTCGCAAGCCCCGCATGATAGAATTTCGGACTACCAATATCAACACTCCTCTGCGTCCTCAGATTAAACACCGAGACCTTGAGTCCGAACTCAGAGAACACGAGGATTTCATCCTCTTTCGAGCCGAACGCTGCATATGTGATTCTCGTTGTGCCAGACGTCGGGTGCGCAATAGTGGCAGAGAAGGAAGAGTCGAGCGCTGAGAAGACGCGGATGTGCTCGTAAGAGCTGATGAGGAGGCGCTGGGAGGAGGGAGACCAGAGGAAATTGGTGATTTGGGCGGTGAGTTCCGCGGGGAGGGAAATGACGCGTGTAGTTTGGAGGGAGCGCGTGGTGCGGAGGGTGAATTTGGAAGGGAAGAGGGTCGCGATGAATGCGCCGTCGGGGCTGGGGAGGGATTGTGTCGATGCTGGATATCGGGAACTGTTAGTGCGCTGGATTGGGAGTTAGCAGAGAGGGTCTTACACTTTAGAGTCCGCGAGAAGCGCATTTTGGGTTCCATTATTCGGATGGTGTTGAGAATTCGAATATGGTTTGTTTACTTTTCATTGCCGACCTGGAATACAGGGATCAGGACGCTAATCCGATAACGATAAGCTTTCTGAAGACGCCGTATGCCGACGACCGATGGTCTCCGCCTCCCCCACTTAAACAAATGCGCGACAAAAACATCTCCGTCATTTTCTGCATGTTGCTGACTCCCCGCCCCGATATTGAAGAATTCGATCCGGGCAAGATGAGATGGTATCCTACATGAGCTGAGTCTGTGGTGCTTTTGAATCTGCAAAGATGACCCTCTTTGGAAGGGCTGGAAGGGCAGGAAGGGCAGGAAGCCTCGGGAGTAGGCATCCCCTTCGACTCACAACGAGAACAAGAGGGATCGCTTCTGCAGCACCAACAATCCAAGAGTATCCTCAGCACAAACTCCTTCCAGTTCAGTCTCCAGCTCTGAACCGACGAGAATCAATCAAGAACGCCAAACCCTTCTCCTCCTTCCTCACCGACACCTTCCACCGTCAACACGACTACCTCCGTATCTCAATAACAGAAAAATGCAACCTGAGATGCCTTTACTGCATGCCAGAAGAAGGTGTACCGCAATCACCGCCTGAACACCTCCTCACGACTCCCGAAATCTTCCTCCTCTCCTCAGTCTTCGTGCAGCAAGGCGTAACCAAGATTCGCCTCACAGGTGGAGAACCCACCGTACGGCGAGACATCCTCCCCCTCATGCACCAAATCGGTTCTCTCCGCTCCCTCGGCCTCCGCGAACTCTGTCTAACAACAAATGGCCTTTCCCTACACCGAAAGCTAGACAGCATGGTCGAAGCCGGTCTAACCGGCATAAACCTCAGCCTCGACACCCTCGACCCCTTCCAATTCCAGATAATGACACGACGCAAAGGCTTCGAAGCCGTGATGAAAAGTATTGAGCGAATCCTTGAGATGAATCGTCTTGGCGCTGGCATAAAGCTGAAGATCAACTGCGTGGTGATGCGGGGTCTCAATGAGCGGGAGATCCTGCCCTTCGTTGAGCTTGGGAGAGAACAAGATTTGGAGGTCAGGTTTATTGAGTATATGCCGTTCGATGGGAATAAATGGAGTCAGGGCAAAATGCTGAGTTATCAGGAGATGCTGGATATCATACGGGCCAAGTATCCGGAGTTGAGGAAGGTGCAGGATCAGAAGAATGATACGAGTAAGACGTACGAGGTTCCTGGGTTTGTAGGCAGGATGGGATTCATTACAAGCATGACACACAACTTTTGTGGGAGCTGTAATAGGCTACGGATTACTAGTGATGGGAATCTGAAGGTTTGCCTCTTTGGGAATGCGGAGGTCTCGTTGAGGGATATCTTGAGGAAGGGGAATGAGGGAAGGCCCATTGATGAGCGGGCTTTTGAGGCTATAAAGCAGATTGAGATGGGCCGTCGGCAGGGCATCTCTTCTGCACAAGGCCCACTTGGAGGCACGAAGCATGAGCAGGAACTGCTCGAGGTTATTGGCCTGGCAGTGAGCCGCAAGAAAGCGAAGCATGCTGGCATGGGCGAGTTGGAGAATATGAAGAACAGGCCAATGATCTTGATAGGTGGGTAGGTTTCCATCCATCTCCTTACCAAGCGTTGGATATTGTTTTTGATCTGCATTAGCTGCATAGTAAAGCATATACCCAGGTGTACATAGGCTTTGCATAATAATTGGATATCTATTTGATCTGCCTCTAGGATCTTGTTGCGAGTTTACTTTGCACGTGCTAACCTTGTCTAGATGAGCCATCACCACCTAAATGGACCTTCACCACCACCAACCCCCGGAGCTCAACCTCCCATCTACCTCCATGGCAACGCGCCCCTCTCCGCCTTCTCCAACAACCCTCATCCCTATCTTCCTCTCTTCGGCCTTACTCAACCTCCACCAAAACCCCTCCCTTCTCATCTTCTCCTTCACCACAACTAACACACACAACCCCTCATGGCACCGCACACATCGTCCCAATACTCTCCAAATCCGTTACCTCCCGCCTAGCCATCGCCGTCTGCACATTGCACTTCTCCAATCCTCTCGCCGTCCCTCTTATCCGCTCCAACACCATGAAAAAGGGCGATGTATTGAGTGTGGCCAGGATAGCGGGTATTATGGCGGCGAAGAAGACGAGTGAGATCATTCCTCTGTGTCACAATATTGGGCTAAGTTTTGTTGGTATGGAGCTTGAGGTCTTCGATGGAGAATCCACCCCGGAAGAAAAGGTTCAGAGTGCCAAGTGGGCGGGAACGGGACAGGGCGATGCTTACGCCTGGCATGAAGGTGGAAAAAATAGTGAGATAAAGGGGGAAGGGAAACCGTTTGGCAGGATCGAGATCAAAGCAACAGTGGAGTGTGAAGGGAAGACGGGTGTGGAGATGGAGGCGCTTACTGCTGCTTCTGTGGCTGGTTTGACGGTTTATGATATGTGCAAGGCGCTGGATAAAGGGATGTGGATTGAGGGCTTGAGAGTTGTTAGGAAGGAGGGTGGAAAGAGTGGGCTTTGGGTTGAAGGGGTGAGTGTTGGTGAAGATGAGGAGAAAGTGGGTGGGGGAGGTTGAGGGATTTGTGGATTGCTATATTTGTCACGTTGAACTTGAAGAGAGGCTTGACACTGGATAACCCTCGCCGCATTTGAATGACAGGGGCTGAAGAAAAGAAAAGCTCTCAAGCGATACGCACTTGACGTAGCTGAATGCAAAGGAGGGGAGTTTGAAGCGAAATGCAAGAGAAAGCAATCATTGCCAGCACTTTGTTACTCTGTTTTTCTTCAAATGATTGCCTACCTCTAGAAAATTTGCTGGGGGTCAATCGCCTCCTGTCAAGTTCAGCCTCATGCCTGGTATATCCAGAGGCACTTTCAATCGTGGACAACTTCGAGGAAAGGAACTATTTAGCTTCGATTTACTTTGAGCAGTTTTCTAATGCATCGAATTTTAGGAATCGTTCTCTCTCACTTCTTATTTTTTTTTCAAGTTAAGACTTGCAGCAGCTTACACCACACCTCATACCTACACATCATAGCCCTACAGGCTCGGTACTCTCAAGATCAAATCTCTCAACCAATTACCACTCCTCCATAGACTGATTCTCTCCTTCCCTTGGCTCTAAGCAACGATCTCAGGACTGGCAGATTGCCATTCGATTCTTGCGTTCGAGCCTCCACTCCACAATTTTTGATTCCAACCACTTAACCTCAACCTCTCATTCCGCCTTTCTACTCTCAGGATTTGCTCTCCTTTATATCCTTCCCCTCTCTAATATTCTTCCTCAGAACCAACACCAGGGCCAACGCCTGCGGCATCAATCCAATACTAGGCACCTCTGTTCTCCCCACAATTCGCGCATAAACGGGAGAGACAGACGGATGCCACAGGGTTTCATTCTCGCTAGCCAAGCTTATCCTCTGCTTGATGATATTGGCTAGTACTTTTCTATGCAGCTCTACTACTGAGAAGAGCTCGCCTTTTCCTGCTAGAATTTTGAGTTCTGTAATCAGCGCTGCGGTAAATGAGGTTTCGCCCGGTCCGGGAGCAATCGTATCAAATGGAGCTGCTGCAATGAGCTCTGTTGTTCTTGCAGGGAGGACCACTGCAGGGCAGGGGCCTCGGTGTATGGATTTTTCGGCTCCCTTCACTCCCGTAAGTTTCTTGTTTTCCTGGTTGTAAGACGAACTAAGAGCGAGGTTCCTTACTCATAAGCAGACCAAGCAAGATTTCCGTACTGGAACAAATGGCCATGACCCGAATAGTACACTATTACTAAGCAATCTGGTCTGTTGAGTATGTCAATGAGCCGAGAAATTTCGTTCTTGACATGTCGGTACGGTCTTCGGGAAGGAATTATTGAGATTTTGGTATTGAAGTTGTAGAGCTTTGAGAATACACCTTCCAGCTGCTGAACTCCTTGGAGACAATCAAGGTCATCATCTTCCCAAACGAACATCAACACGTGGACTTCATGGTATCGGTATGGCTGTGGTTTTGTTGGATAATCTTTGGGGAAGTGGTGGAGTGGAGTGGTTGGCGAGATGATTTTGTGCTCCCATTCATTGGGAGTTATTAACTGTTCTGGTTCTGTATTTACTCGTACCGCCGCAACCGAGCCCCGGTGCGTTGCTTCCACGCATTTTGCTTTTCTTTAAAAGAGCATAAAGACATTAATAATTGCAGTGACTTAAGGGGACTAAATGTTTTGGAGTAGTCATGAAGTTGTGTTCCAAAAAGCTCGAGTCATCTTGATTGGTTGGTCTGGATTGTACTCGAGGATGACTGTAGGAATTTATATCCCTTCATCTCAAATACAGTTGACTTAGGCTCCTTGAAACTTGAGGATCAGGCCTGCGGGACTTTGAGTGAGGATTTGACAAATGCTTGCCACATTTGCAAACAATCACCAGAATAGGCCGTTAAGATACCCTTCGATAGTAAGATGCGTTACGAAATTTGTATCACATGTCAGGCATCTGACTTTGGAAAATTCTTGTTTGTCTTCATGTTACAACGAGGGAAAGGACCTGCCCTTAAGGCCATGGATATAAAGTGAGCTCTGATTCAGTAATCCCTCGAGACCGAACCATGCCCAGAAAGAGAGTCTTAAACTCCAGTGTTCTTGCCAAATCCCTTTTGATATCGCACAATGACTTGTATATCTCCATATATAATGAAGTCTAAACCCGGCAGTATGTGCGGGCATCTCTTTGAAATGTAGGTTTTCGTAACCCTCCCTCAAAACTATGTGTCAAATGAATGAACGCATTTCAATCTGTTGCTCAAATGACAACTTACCACTCAGGGACTACCAAAGTTTCCTGGAAAAGTCATAAAGAGCTAGGTGAAAAATGACTTTTCTAGATTGCTGCGCTATTCTTCCTCCCTACACAACTGACAGAATTTCCGGGTCTCTGAATTGCTGAGCGAGTTCACTATTTCAGAAGGGATCTTCCATATTAAAAAGAATTAGCATTCTAGAGTCTGGACCTTTCGGGAAACAATGCTGGCCACGAAAGCGACAGTATTTTAATTCTGATTATTACTATAAGAAGCTGTTTACAGAGGACAGTGTCTAACCTTGGTCTTTCATACCGCCTCTCGACTGGGTTTCTAAACCCGTTTTTTTTGGGGGGGCGCCAGTCCCAGAACAAATTTCTCATTAACCCATTAGGCCCGGCGCCTCATGTAGAGATGGGACTTCAAAGCTAATTTTAGGTACTGCCTTTAACCCGACGACGAAATAGCCACAATACTCGTCGTACAAGGGTAGGTTTATTGCGTTCTAGGGCGTTCAAAGGATTGTTTGTTGAAGTAAAAGTTGCTGATGCTTGGGCCTGAAATAGTCAGTTGTAGAGCCATTGGTTACTTTCTGGGGCCTTACGAGTTGAGTAGCTTGTGACAAAGTCGCCTCGCATGGTTTTCTCAGAACCTTCTTCTCAAATAGAAAGGCACCGTCTTTGTGAGCTTCTAACATTTGTCGTAAGTTATTTAGCCTTTTTGCCCTACTCACAGTGGATAAAAGCTGAGTATGGAAGCATTTGGAAACACCACTACAGTCGTGTTGCTGCATCAGAGGCGTTGCCACCTCCCACTGTACGCTCTCCGAGAGATACGAGCCATTCTCAGTACCATGCCGCTCAAGGAAGTTTACCACTGCGGAAGTGGTAGCAACGAACAGGTCGCGGTTTGGAGGAGGACGTCGCCAGCCTTCACAAAGTAGGCTCTCTATATGTGGACCGATTGCATCATCAATTGCTCCAGCAAACAGCACCACGCCAGCATCCTGGCAAATTTGTGTCCAGGGTTGCTTCACCTCCTTCTCTTTCAGAGTCATAACTTTTGCTTCCATTGCAACATCGATAAACTCATAGCCGAGAAGCCATGCCGGTGGTTGTTTATTCCCCTTGTCGTGGCTGTTGATGACCTCCACGAGCTTCTCCGCTACTGTATCGAGATTTATGAATATAGATTCCAGCATATTAGAAAAGGTTTCTAGTACATTATTGTCATCTTCAAACTTTAGTTCTAGCTGGAGGCTGTCCTTCAGGACCACCCAAGCAGCTTTGCCTCCGTTGGCACATCTTTCTGCTCGTCCTAGTTCTGTTATTTGACCACCGCGGAACACACGAAGTTTTCGACGCGCAATGATGTTATGCGCTATACATAATGCAAGGCTTGACTCTGGGATGCACCAAGCTGTTTGGTTGGCATAGTCGTAGATAGTAGCATAGTTAGTGCTTGCGTCCTGGAGACGGTATGCGAGCTTTTTCTGTCGCTGGTAGACGAAACGTGAGCAAATCGTCGATGGAGCAAACGTAATGCCTCCGCCTGCACCAAAGATACCCATTCCTGATGGTCCAGCACTCAAGTTGTAAGCCGTGATGTGTGGCTTTCCAGACTGGCACTCAGGTGCACCCGACGAATCGACCAATTTCAAATCACCGGAGGTACCAATCAAGACTTCAGCTTGTCCAGCCCAGCCGACAAATGCACGTTTGCCGATCAGTACTTTCGGATCATTAACCTTGAGCCATCCTTCGGGTAAGACGGATTTTAATAGCGAGCTGGTAGTCGATATCTGACCGCGCGAGGGTGCAAATGTATCTAGCAGGAGATGCCATTGTATTGCATCGTCGAACTGATTGTCCTTGATGGGTATTAGAGCGCCACAGAGTCCTTTAGCAAGAAACCCATCCTCATAACCAATGAGCTTCGACGTGCCTGCCAGATGGAAGGCATCAGCAATAGGGATCTCTAATCCATGCCCTTGTTGTCGAGTTCTTATTGGAAAACCTTTTGCAATAACTGACTTTTTAAATAAAGCATGCCAGCATGAAGGTTGATGAACGGGCATTAAAGGGTGATTCTCGATGCGTATGATTGAAGCGTGCTCTTGGCGTCTGACAGTGCAAACGTTCGGTTTAGATAGACAGAGACCACCATGGTCTGAGTAGCGGATTGCTGATGTGAGCCAGGATAGAGCTGACGCAATATGCACCTGGATCTCATACGAGGCAGTAACAGACACTCGAGTGGGCGTCTGGTAGCTTCGCAGATAGGAGATATCATCTGAAATGGCCGTCGAAATCTCTGCAGGCTGGAGCATCTTCATAGTGATCTCAGCATCAGTTGTCGTAGACGATGCTGGTTGTAATACTTAGCATGTGTAGTCACGCAATGTGTTGACGGAAACATATTTACCATTGTCGCAATTTGCGAGCACTTTGTCCAAAAGATCGAGGAGTTGTTTTGCTATATCTGGCCACGTCGTTTGCAAGTAATGCTCACATGCAATTGCTTGAGCATTCACACCATTTCCAGTGATCGTCATAAGACTCCGTATAGAGGTGCCGGGCTGGTAAAAGTACCTCAACACTAGTGGCAGCTCCCAACAAACGCTGTAGGTCACAGGGTATGCTAGTAGCACAGCAGGTCTTGGCCATAGGTCCTCAAGGTGCTGCTGCACTGTTTGTGCAAATGCCCCAGCAGGGTGCAAGAGGATCTTAATGCCCACACGGAGCCATTCAAGAGAGCCGCTGCTTTCAAGGAAGGACTCCATATTCTGAAGATCTTGAGGAGAAGGTAGTGTAGCAGGATCTCCCTCTGGCCCTTCCAGATCACTACCATTGGTGTCATCAGAAACATAGGTAATTGCGTCCTGATCTGTAGGATTCAGTTGAGAAGCAGTCGTAGAAGATGCCATGTTCGAATTAAATAGAGTGGTATCGGCACATATAATATAAGCTGCATTTCGCGCCCGCAGTCCAACAAATTTCGCAACCTGTGATTCCTCGTGCGTTGTGGCCACCTTGAACAAAAACCTTGATGCCTGTCTGATAAGTCGCCGAAATCTTCGTTCGAAAGGCGCTCTTGTAATTGACTGCCGATAGAAATTTGACTTTAGAGGCAAAACTACATTATGCAATAGTAGATGAGTAAACCTTAGATCTAATGCGCTAGTGAAATTCTGTGGTTTGATTGACGATTGTGACGAAGCTTTCCCAAGCGAGGCAAAACCACTGGTGCGAACTGTCGATGGTGGCAATGATATCGACTTGGTATCCAATGCTTGAGGAGCTGAAGTTGCTGTATCCTCTGAGGATCCTTTTGAGTTCATCCCTCCGAGGAACTCGCCTTCGGGGTCAATTATCGCTTTACTGAAGTAACTGGACAGAGACGGATGGGCTAGGCGGACGTTGTTTAGGAACCTCCTCATGTGGTATTTGTCTATCTGGCCTACAACCTGCATCTTGATGTCGTAATCAATGGTATATAGCTTGGTATAGTTCACCCTTGAGGATTTGTCTAGCTTTTCTCTCGGTGATCTTGGAATAACGCGGACACTCGCAAACTTCTCAGATATCTGCTCGGCTTCTAGAAGTAGAGGTGGGTCAGAGCTTGTGTATATAATGGCATGTTCTTCAAAGTGGACCCCATCTTCAAGAGTCCCTCTACCACCATAAGTATGTATAGGCCTATCGAAGCAATGTGTTAAATTCTCTCCAATGTTCAATCAATCAGATTCGATATGACCTACAAACACAAGCAATGGTCTCGGTGCCTTTCTACTAATATAAATCGACGAATGGAAAAAAGAACGGTTCTTTCATATTTGGCAATTGAAGGTCCTGATTTCTCGTCTTCGGTGATTAGAGGTGGTGTTATCTGGCCTGAATTTGGCTCGGAGAATAGTATCTTGAAAACCTATTGCATTGTAAATATTCTGTGTACAAACCAGCTCCACCAAACTTACAAGTCCGGTTGTAAAGACCGAGCTGTGCTGCAGCCTGAAGGCTAGAGACCGTTAATATCTCCCAGATCTAGGACATAAAGGATTCTAACTTGGATCTAAACGTTCTTCTCTATCCATGGTCCCTCTGATCCTGCTCGCAACCTCTTTGGAGTCTTGCTGTATGCTCGTAATTGATGATTCGGGAATTTTTGAGCTAGGAGATAGGGAGGGCCAATGCTCGTCCATAACGGCTTTTTTGCCCATGCCCATGCCCGATTGCCCGAGCCGTGGTGGTAACAGTGGTCGTGTGTACAGATCTTTCATGGAAGCAGGTGGGAGAGGAGGACTGAGTGGAGGTTGCCCACTCGAAGGTATTGTCCGGTAGTATGTCTGGGGCTGTATTTGAGATGTGGAATTGCTCATTCGTAAAGAATTATCGGCCAAACCTCGATCGGGATATCGAGGTCGAGGAGGGGCGGCCGGAAGCGTTCCCGGTTGTATTTCCCATTCTTTAAAGTGATTCAGGTATTCCTCATCACTAGAAAGTGTTATTTATTGACCATACTGCTTTAGACCAAAACTTACGTCGCATCGAAATTGTAACGGGATCTCATATGCTCCGCAAGATCTGGCAACGCTAGTTGGGAACGCATCGCCCGTATGGTGCCAGAATGCGCCGCCCACTCGGGCTCTGATGGTGCCATGTTGGTTCTGCAATGGGGGCCGTATCGCGTCTAGTAGGCTCTAGGTATTCAGATGAGAGAGAAGTTGCTAGTTTAATCGTGTGAAAGAGATGCTGGGTTCTCGACTGTTCTGACCGCTGTTTTCGAGATTTGGAATGTTAGCTTTATTCTCTGCCCGCTGATGCCTACCGGAGGTGAGGCTGATGTGATTGGCGCCAAACTGCTGTCGGGCAGCAGAGCACGCACTGCCTGCCACAGCCCGGGCATAGCCACCACCGAAAACGAGACATCTAAGCCTGCGGGTCTGAATCTTGGTTTTACTTTCCCCAGGAAAATGACAAGAGCCATGGAAATTGGTGTATTGTTGAAAAGAGTCAAGATGCTCGTATTTTAGCCGTTGGTGTTGAGAAAGGAGAATCCTAAATTGTGGTGAGCAGAGGATTTGCTCCCACGGTGGTTGGCCCGTGGAGAGGCGCTTCATCGTACAGCAGCTGGTCCTGCTTCTGAAAGTCTTCACAGTCCTTTTCGCGTCGAAAATTGAGTGAATTCAGGAATATGACTTCTGCTCAAAGATGATAAGAAGACTAACAAACCGCATTCTGGGATTCATATAAGTGTGAATGTTTGCTTCTCGAACTTCTCTCCAATCATCCAATCCACTATCGCTTCCCCCTTCATCACCCCGTTCACGTAAGCCTCCCCAACCAATCGATACTTTTCTCCCACTCTCCTTAGAATGAATGGAACATGGGCACCAAAAAGAACACAGCACAAATCTCCAGCTCTCTGAATAGCAGGTCCGAGACCCAGCATCCCATGCTTGGTACAGAACACTTTCCTGCCAGTGCAGAACCTAGAAGCAGCCCAATAAATATCATCCACATTCATCTTCACAATGGGATCAAGAACATCCATGCCTTCTGGGAGCAATTCTTCACTTGCATTTCTCCCTTGCTTCGATGCCTCCCTCACTAAATGGACTCGAAATGCCGCGAATTCGGCTTCGAACTGCAGAGGATTTTCGTTTCGGAAGCCAGCTGTAATTGTTTGGCCCACAGCTGCCAACCTCTCCCCACGTGAAGCATCCTTTTGAAATCTGAAAGGCAATACAGCTGATATCAATTCATCCACCTCTTTCAGAACAACGACACCATCCTTGCTTGTCTCTTCGGTGTCAACGCATTCTTGAATCTCGTCGAACACAAAACCATGAACATCTAGTGCGCAGCCTAGATCAGCTAGCTTCCAGAAAGCTGGAATTCCAGCTGATGCATCATACTCAACGTCGAAATAATGATCCTGGTATACACCGAGAGATAGAACGCTGACATCGCGGCTCCAATTAGGGATCCAAGAGCATTCTTTCCCATCCAGCGCACCATCACCATGATGAACAGCAGACAGTACCCGGAGGCTCTGGCTCTGCTCCAATATTTTCATGGTAACTTCGAAACACAATTCCTCTGCAGATTTGTTGTAGTCCGGTTCCACAATCCTGATCCCATTGAGGGAAGCACTCGGATGCCCCAATAACGCGTACACATAATCCCGTGAATCACTCGCCTTCTTATTCCTCGTCACCTCCAGCATCTCCAAGAAATTGTAGTCATCATCAACCTCCCCATTCAACTCTCTCGCTCTTGCAGGGAAGGTGGTAAACACGTTCGATTTCCCCGCTATAAACAACCCCAGCTGGTCCATCAACATCGTCCTTCGTTCAAGCCGGAGAATGAAACGAATGAGATCCACGAAATCGATCGATATGTCCCCAATAAGAGTCAATATTGACTTCGCCATGCCAATCTCCTGGACGACCCAGAGACGTGTAAACCACGGAGAATCGAAAAGCTTGCAGAGAGCACTGGCTACCACCATCGTATCGGCATCCAGATCCTCCAACCTCACACCAGGGGCTTCCAGCTTGGCAACATGCTCATTGAGAATGCGACTCGCACTCCCGACCCTCTTGCCATCACCAGAGCCCTCTGGAGAATCGAGATCAAAATCAAACAGAAGACCAAAGTCCTTGAAAGCTGAGCTTGGCAGGTCGAGCCACACGAGCACCCGTACAGCATTCGCATAAATCAGAGGCATCTGCCTGACCTGAAACCCTCGCTCCTCATTATCGAGCTGATTGATACACACAGCATCCGCCCAAAGGAGTTTCACATTCACCGGATCTCTGATCCTCCATAATGCATCACGCAAATTGGCCGTCACTCGGAGCTTCCGGTCTTCGCAATTGATGACACGTGTATCGATCCCTCGACCCCAAGCGTAGGAGATTGCTTCATAGGCTAGCGCTTGAGAGAACTCGACGACAGAGATGCGGCATGCTATAATGTCCGTTCCTTCACCGGGTTGGAGCTCAAGGATCCTGATTGAGGTTGTCGAAGGCAGTGGGGTATGTTCGTACGGCGGCGAGGACCATGAGAAGCGGGAAATTGAGGTGTTCCTCCGCTTCCTCTTCGCGAGGCGACTCATATACAGCAGTTCAATGCGCCTCCTAGCGCTGAGGCTGCGGAATTCAAATTTGTTCGACTTGGGTAAAGGACGAGAGACGTCGTTGAAGTTTGTGAGATGTGGCTGGCGAGATTTGATCACGTGATTAAGAGCCACTCCAACCAGTCTGAATATTTAGTTTCTTAGGTTGTTGGGGATTATTATATCGTGGGCTTGAATTCTAACATTGTTCATTCAAGATGGACTCTCGATACCTTGTTGTATCTGCCTCCCTGTGTAGCATGTGACAGCTGCGGAAAAGGGGTTAGGGTCGTAAGCGAGTGCATCGTCAACAACCAACCCCTTTCCTAGTTCCTAGAGCAGGTCAATATCAAACAACCTCAGTAGATACATGCCATCGTATTGCAGACCAATCAAGCCTCATTTAAGCAACGTCTCACCCTTCTTTCGATTATGTCAACCAGAATCAGCAGACGTCAATTGTGATGCGCTCTCCCACCAAATAATCTGCTGTGTAACTTCAATTCTCCGGAGATCAGGGGATTTTATCAGAACCCACACTTCGATCAAGAACTTGCGACCGCATTTCATTCGTTTAATCTTCATTCTTAACATTGCAACCACCTACAAACCTGATGTCTCCTCTATAACCGTCCCTCTTTCTCCTCCGACAATCTTGGGAACTCTTCCTCCACCTTTCGCCAAGACTAAACTGGACTTTAGAAGCTATATATGCACTCTGAGTGGTGGCTCCAATCTCAGCCGCCTACGAGCGCAGAGTAGGTAGCACCAACCAGCCTTGCAGTGGGTTCTGCACGTCGTGCCTGAGATCAGATAAACTCAAGACAGGGGAAGCCCCGGCAAACTTCCGGTGCTTCAGACCGAACGAATCGAAAAGGCCAGAAAAACGCCCAGGTCTACTCGCTGCTAAACATAATAGTAGTAAAGTAACAGAGAGGAGGGACCCGAAGGGTTGTGGGGCAGAACAGAAGAGAGCTTCCGTATGAGCGGGATACATCACTTATTCGACGGGGAAAATAAATGTCGAACATAAACACATCATGGACTTCCAGTCAAGGTTGAGATGAGAACACTGCAAATTTAGATGAAAAGAAAGTGGTAGTATCTGATCAACTTCGGCGACTTTCGATACGGTAGTGTCCAATCAGAGCTAGTCAACTTGACTGCGTCACAAGCCCAAAGCAAAGCTCCACCTGTTTGTAGCTCACGATGCTTTCCTCTGTCAATCTATCTAACCGAGAATCTCAAAATTGTGTATCGAATTGCTGGATTGCATTCCATCTAGTCGGGAGACAAATCAAAACGATCAACCCTACACGCTTCCCATATGTCCAAGTATAGTCTCGAATGTTTGCGCCCCAAATCCCAACGCCAATCCATCGTTTCCTCCCAAAATTGTAATACTGTACTTTTTTAATCGTATCGGCTTCAATTGTACAACCGTCTGCAGGTTCGCCTTCGCATATATCGCATCATTTTGTTTCCATTCCCTACTCCTCGCTCACAGTCCCGACACCTCCCTCCTCTACTGAAACCTCGCGACTCAACGGTCCAGCCGTCGCGCCAGAGCTCCTCTTCCTCCCGAGACCAAAGCTACCAAACCTCCTCGGTCTCTCCCCATCAACACTATTCATCCGACTTGTGCCCGGCGAAATACCACTCCCCATACTCCACCCACTCCACCTCCTCCCTCGCCCGCCCTCCAGACTCGGCCTACCCTCTCCACCCATCTTCCACTCGAAAGCCCTCAGAAGATCCTGATGCTGCTTGCTCTTCTCCTTCCTGCCCGCTCTCGGCTTATCCCACTCCGCCTCATCGTTGCGCTCCCAATCCTCCAACTTCTTCCGCTCTTTCTCTTCTTTGCGATGAGAGCGGTTGCCCCATGTTAATGTCTTGCTCAGTCCCAGCTTCGAGTGTGTCTTGGTTAAAGTAATCGAAGGGGTTCCTTCTTGTGTCGGGGTTCCCGGCGTTGGTGTTGAGGGCCCGGTAGGAGTGTGGGAGAGAGAGGAGGCGTTGGAGCGGGGTGGGAGGGTGATTGCGCGGCGGAAACGATCTTTTAGTGGCATGTTTGCTGTTTTGTATTCGTGATTGTTTCGTGGTCGTTATAAATCGGCGTGCATTCAAACCAGGTGGATTACTGGCGTGATTTTGTCTCGCGTCGTAATGCTTGCAACCAATGCTTATGGTGTTTTCTCGTGGATCGGATTGCAGATAAGGTACTTATTGTGAATGTGATGAGTATAGAATGATGTGTAGTTGTTAGATAGCTCGAGTCATAAAATGGAGAAAATACGAGCATAGCATCATATCATTGAAGATATGCGGAGAGATGGGCAGGTTTTATCTTAGCATGACGCCAGTTCAGCGATCGGCGAGGCCGTTGACAGGGTTCCAATCAAGCTCTCCCCGCTCCTGCTCAAATGGGTAAAGTCGGATGATCACGTGCGAAGTGGAGCCTCACCCCGCATTCCCGCGAGAGTTAGAGCGATACACTCCGTACTTTTTTCCTGCGGGCTGGCTTTTGACGGGAAGCGGGACTTCTCCGGCTGCATGAGAAGCAGCGCTCACCAGCCGTTAGGAGATGGCCAGTCAACGGTCTCCTAGGCTTGGGAGAGAAGACTCTTTCGGAAGGTAGCAACCTCCGGATGCGTCTGGATGCAGTCTCTGCGCTTGGCAAGTTGGCAGGCTCGTAGAGGCTAGAGCTCCAGCAACCTTACTCCAAACCTTCCGACAAAGCTCAAGCACATCTGCTCTAGTCCGAAACCTCATATTCTCCGTGGAAGATGGAGAGACAAGATTAGATCACGTTTGGACCTCATCCGGCACTTCGCTCCAAACGATGAAACAACGCGAGTCGAGGATCTAGCCTGCTCATAGCCTTCGAAGCCGGAGTGGCTGGTAATAGTGGTAGGCATAAACGCTGGTCAATGTAACCGTTAGAAAGCTCGTCTCATCTAAGCAATCTCTAACAGGTGAGCCCAAGACTTGGATAACCCAAGATTGGATGACCTTTGACGTCCACCATCTAAACCCTAGCCCCATGTTCGCCTATCAGGGCGGCTTGGGGGAAGCAGGGGAAAGGAGTTTGTTTGAACGACATCTTCGTAACCTCTCGTGGTTTGTAGACCTTTATGCTTGCAGGCTCACGGAAACGGCAATGGGACCTCTTTCCAAGTATTGATTCGGCATGGCCGTGATGTACTATACGTTGGATATCCATAAACAACCTGTCCGCCAATGCAGACCCGGCTGACTCCCTCCCAACTGTACCCAGCTAACAAATGCCTCGGTTCTACCGTTGACAATGCCTATTCTCCCTAAAATTCCCTCTCCCTCTACCATACCCATTCCGAATCCCCGAACCCAACCTAAATCCCATGAGAACTCCTAAGAGAGACCCAACCACCAATTCATTATATACAACTCAATTCCAATTCGTAAATGCCAATGCATGCCATCTCAATTCAACACAAAGCCGTTATTTGAACCTCAATTCACCTGCACTATTTGCGTAAGCTCAGCTTCCACGACCGAGGTGAAGGTATTGGTGTTCTGCGAATCCTGCACGAACAGCAACTGGTTTGACAGCACGATTGTGGCCGGATCAAGCATCTGCTGCACGTTGCCGAAAGAGGGGAAGGCAGAACCGGAAGGATACAGATTGAAGCTATTCTGTCCTGCCCCAAGACTGGCATTTCCGCCTGGGGTGTAGCTGCTGAAGCTTGGGTTAAAGTTCGATCCGGTGGAGCTTGCAAGTTGAGCGCTGAGGACCGAGGATGGAATGCTGGAGCTGAGGGTCAGGGAAGATTGTTCTTGGATGACGACGAAGGCTTGCTCGCTGATAGAGGGGTTGGATTGCAGTTGACGAGAAAGATAGCGCTTGTTTGAGTTGGACGAGTCACGGCTGTCGGTGATTTCAGTAATAACAATTGCTACAGTGTTCTGGTAATGTTTGTTAGTGAAGTCCTATATGTGGGGAAACTGGTGGGAACATACCACATTGTTGTTGAGCTGGTTCAGGGTGTTTATCCGGATGTTGTCAAGGGCTTGGTTGAATTGTACTTGTGCGCCGATTAAAGCCTCAATAAGCGTTTGTGCGAGCAGAGTCTCCTCTTGCACTTGAGCTTCTAACAGTGGGTTGGCGTCGATTTGGAGAACATTAACTGTCGTCTGTTGGATTATCGTTGTGATATCGATGTTGCTGCCGAAGTTGCTCCAGACGTTGCGGGACCTGGAATCTCGAGAGGAGAGGGAGCGGCGGGGTGTCCAGGTGACGCCTCGTGCCGGGATCCTGACGGTATCCTTCTTTTCAAGCGCCGGTGCTGTATCTTGTTAGACTCATCTCGGCGAAGAGGATGGACTGCTTACCCGCAACGGCGAGGGCGGCAAAGCCGAGAATGGTCAAACTGTCAAAAAGCATCTTGAAGATTTTTGAGGAAAACTGAAGAAGAAGATAAGATATAGATTAAAAGAATGTTTGTTTGTAAATGATTGTGGCGGCCACTGGGGCGCTCGTGAATAGAAGGTAGGAAGGTTGGATGGTGGTGCTGATCCAGAAAGGCAACATGAAGCGGCCATTCGAGTTATTATACATAGTTTCTGTCTTCCCCTGGTTTTGCGTGATCTATTCGGAACCATTTTTGCCCGTCCTGAATCCTGAACCTGCCCAAGTGGCTGGGCAAGTCATGGCAAAACGGAGCTTGATCAAGCTAAGCTCTATTCAACAGGGCGATACACCGTTCAAGAGGATTCCTAGAGCTTCCAAGCTTAATGCAGACCTATCAGGGGCTGTTCGCAGACAAGAAGGAGCCGTTGTTTCTATTGTGGGTATGACTCCCCACGCGCAAACAGTAGGCAAGCATGACGCCAAGACGACTTTCGAAGTTTATCGCCTGCTTGATGTTGGACAATGCACTGATGCCATCCCATGGCGTGAAGACCGGATGGCAGGAGACCGTCAAACCAACAACCTTAAAACAAGCTTTGGCCAATTGAGGAGGTTCATAGAGGTGCGTTGTCGGTGCAACAATGCTTTGGTGAGCCTCCCCCTGTCGCAACCGAGACTCAAGCGAAACCCGTCTGGTCTCAACGGACGAATCGATGAGCATCTCCGCAACGTGGACGGCGACAGGCGGCCGGAAGAGGCTGCAAAACACATTACTGGCAGGCTTAAATCAGATAAGATGCGAAAAATAGCAAGACAGGTGCCGAAAAAGCCGCACGAACGGCTGGAAGCATCTAATCACTGATTGAGTACCCTGCCGGATAGTCCCGGTCTGGAGAACGACTGCCATGTGCATTTTGAGGAGAAACATCTTGACTTGTTGCAGCTGGGTACACAGCCTCGGTAGTGCCTGTGCGACGGGTACAGCTTTGAGTATTCTCGGCCAGGAGACTGGAAACACAGTGCGCGATGGAGAGGTTGAGCCTGATGTGGAAAGGTGGCTCCAGATCTTGGCATATGGGCAACCATTGGGTCTGAGATTAGATTCTTTACCTTCCATTGTCACCCAGTGACGTGGTAGAGCAAATATTTGATAACGGTAAGATGCTGGGATGGTGAAAGTCGTTTGAATGTCCCAGAGGTAGGGTGCTGCCATGATGGTGCGCCTGAGCGTCTGAACTTTAATTGTCACCAATAAGACGGTCGGATAGTGGATTATCCAGTTGAACGCGTCCACCGGAACCATGAGCGCGGGCTGGTGTTCATAACGGGAACATTAGTGGTGGTCACAATGGGTTGGACCCCAGTGAGGAATCGGTTGCAGAGTTGTAGATCTCAATGCGCTCGGCCGTAATTGAAGCCGGCCAAATCTTTGAGGGCTGATATATCATAATCATCAAGACGTCACTGAAGAGATGTATTGTGAAATACCCGTGTGAGGGTCTGTGATGAAGGGTTGCGAAGGTGAGTTGAGATGAATTGAGAGAAGAAGTTTGGTACACCGGGTAAAAGGGGTTTGTATTACTAAGCACGGACGCACGTTCACCAGGTGTTGTCAGAATTCGTTTACTTTTTGGCCGAAACCGCCGAAACCGCACCAAAAATCAAAGTTTATAAAATTTATTAAAAATCAAGAACACTATATAATGTCGTAGTTTTTAAAATAGGAATACTAGAGAATATAAAGCATCTATAGTATAAGCTTCTTTATCTCACGACTTCTTTTAATATATGATTTTTCCAAATCCATTTTGACACATATAAAATTTCGATAGGGGAAAATACATCTTAAAATTTCACAACTTAAAACTATTTAAAATTCGATTTCTTCTAAAAATAATTAAACCTTATATTGCCAGATTTAATTGTGTACAATACAAATTATATAGAGTCTAGTATGCGCGAGATTTAATTTATTGAATTTGGTGATTTTGGGTGTGATTCTGGTGTTCTCGGCAAAAAAGTAAACGAATTCTGACACCCCCTGGTGGTTCAACAGCGTTTACTAGAATTGCCGACATTTCCTTTTGCATGACTGAAAGATTCTCCAACTCCCTCGTTCCTGTACTTTGAGAAAACAACAGCTTTTGAAATTTACTCGTCTACCCTCCCGTTGTGAGTCCTTGCCATTGCCATCGGGTTCTTCGCCTTGAAGATCTTGTCTATGTCCTCATACCGATCAGGAAGATAGAGGTTACAGGTGCCTTGACCGCAGCTGTATTTCCGTTTGTTTAGAATGAGCTGGTGGAAATATAACCAATATTCCCACCTGGTTTCTGAAGCCAAAACTGAATCTGTCTGATGAAGACAAAACAAATTGAGGTTGTTGAAGTCGCGAAGATTTCGATATCAAGCGAGTCAACGCCACGATTCCTTATCAGGCTAGTTATCACATGATGCGCACTAGCTTCGGCCAATGAGCGGAAGCTGCGATGGGCAAAAAATAATTTTTTCGAAATCAAAGTCGAAGCTCCATCAACGCGACATCTCTCCAATTGTATCCCATCAACATACATAGAGATGGCATACACACCCAGAGGCGGACGAGGTGGAGGAGATCGTGGGGGACGCGGCGGTTTCGGCGGTGGAAGAGGTGGTGACCGAGGAGGACGAGGAGGATTTTCAAGAGGTGGTGGTCGAGGTCAGTCTCACATTCCCGGGCAGCTTTGATTTTCAAGAGATTGAGTATCTGGGCCGCGAAACCCCCAGGTTGCGTATCTGCGCAAAATTTGTGAGACCAAGAGTAGCTGACCGGAGGGTAAGGAGGTCGAGGCGATAGCAGAGGTGGTCGTGGTGGGGGCAGAGGCGCACCTCGAGGCCGTGGTGCACCAAGAGGTGGACGAGGAGGAGGAGCAAAGGGTGGAGCTAAGACCATAGTTGTATGTCAAGTCTCTGGGTCTCTGGGAAAACTTATTCTGACAAAAGCAGGAACCTCATAGACATGCAGGTATCTTCGTCGCACGCGGCAAGGAAGATATGCTGGTTACTAAGAATATGGCACCCGGCGAGTCTGTCTACGGCGAAAAGCGCATTAGTGTTGAGAACCAAGGTCCTGCGAACGAAGATGGTACTCCCAGCGTCACCAAGGTCGAATACCGTGTATGGAACCCCTTCCGAAGCAAGTTGGCAGCTGGTGTCTTGGGTGGTCTGGATGAAATCTTCATTAAGCCCGGCGCAAAGGTTTTGTACCTCGGTGCTGCTTCTGGAACTTCCGTCTCGCATGTTGCAGATATTGTTGGACCAACTGGAACCGTTTTCGCTGTCGAGTTCTCCCATCGCTCTGGACGTGATCTAATCAACATGGCCACACACCGCACAAACGTTATTCCAATCATCGAGGACGCTCGCCACCCTCTCCGATACAGAATGTTGGTCTCGATGGTCGATGTTATCTTCGCAGATGTTGCTCAGCCAGATCAAGCTCGTATTGTTGGCTTGAACGCACACTTGTTCTTGAAGGTTGGAGGCGGTGTTGTTGTTTCTATCAAGGCCAACTGTATCGACAGTACTGCTGCGCCAGAAGCTGTATTCGCTCGAGAGGTACAAAAGTTGAGAGAGGAGAGAATCAAGCCTTTGGAACAGTTGACTTTGGGTATGTCGTTTTCCTTTCATTTCCGCTGCAGAAACTGACGTTTGCCACAGAACCCTTCGAGAGAGATCATTGCATCGTCGTCGGTCGCTACATTCGTGCTGCTCAATAGATACTCCGAATCGATTTGCTTTTCCATCCCATAATGCAAAACGAGTCAGTGCAACGAGCGATGACTTGGTGTGAGGCGGTTGGGTTCTTGTCAGGATACGGTCGCTCTGATTTGCTCTGGTGTAACTATTCAGGTCCTGGCGTTCCAGGTCTTACATAGGGTCTTATAAAAGAATGTTCGTTTTTCCAGCCCTGTTAGCTAGTGGTGACGTCCGAATCTGGGTATGCGTTGCTCAAGCAGCGCGTTTTTGCTTTCAAGCGGAAGAGTATGTCACAGAGCAAGGCTCTGTTATAGATCCCGCCTTTTGCTTCTTCAGCATCTGATACCTCGACCTCGTCTCAATGCCGTTCCACAAACTATAATTCCGACTTTTGCAAGTATCTGGATTCAAGCCGCTATCCCTTCCAGGGCAAATATGCCATTTGAAGTGGGTCCTAAAATAAGGTTTCGTCGTCGCAGCAACTAGAAGCACTTTACGCGTACGCACAGGGCAATGCGGCTGAAACTTGCTGCATTTCTGGAATCTAATATAAAAATGAGAATATACTATTAACAACGTCGACTCTACCCTAAATTAGGAAAAAATGAAGCCAGCCGCGAACCTAATCGTGGTGTTTATGGTACTCTTGAAAGCATGGCACACAAAATGGAAGTGAGCAAAGTAAGCAACCACGACCAACTCTCTTCACTTGATCCTCTCCTATCTCTCCCTTATGAGCCTTTACACGACAGTAGTAGCACTGCCGACGATTTAGCCCAACCGATTGATGGTGTTGATACTTTGGAAGTATATTCTCTCGCGCAGGACGTAGGATATGGTCTTTCGGAACCCAGATATCGAGTGCCTTTGGCCGAGGTGAGGATTCGAGTAGAGAGGTAATTATCGACTCGCGGAAGACTGACTGTTTCCTTAGATGCTCATTAGCCCGGCCAATTACCTTCTTCTCAACCTCCCCTTTCCATAAGATATATGCATTTATCAGAGCAGTATCAAGTAGCCAAAACCAATAAGGGAGCCAGCTTTGCCTAGTAACCTCCTTAATCCGCACATCCTTACGCAGGCGATCAAAGCGATCAACACCATTCATATTATAGTTGTAGTCGTCGATGAGGCGGGTAACTGGGAGAGCTAGCTTGCTTGAGAAGTACTTTTTGAGAGGTTGCTGGGGGAAGCTAGAAGATGTCGGAATATCGAATATTGACTTCGTAGCTATCGTCATTGTGCTTGAATCTCTTGGACGCTTTCGTGGACGTAATTGGTACCCTGGCCCAGGATGGACCGTACTCATCAGCTTGACTACTGTCGCATCTTGCCATATCCCAAAGAGAACGTCTAGGCCTCCCTCTTGTCGTTCAACCACCGTACGCAACTCTCCCCATTGTAAGATCTTCCCATTATTCGCTTTCTCAGTCTCAGCCTTGAAGTGTTCTCCAAGTCGCCCGCTGCGTACAGTGCCGACAGCACCAATGCCGAGCTTGCGCAGTTCGGAACAGAGGGTATAGGTTGTGAAGAGATTGTCCATGAATATGGTGAACTTGTATTCCTTATAGGGAAGGTTGAGAGCGAGTGTAAGGACGCCATGGCTTGTTGCAGTGCAGTTGGTAAAGGTTTCCTCTGCTTCCTCGATTCCGGCTGTTCCTAAGTGCGCTTTGTGTCAGCTGACCTGGAGCCAATAGGAAGCCCTCCTGAGCAAGCGCTAAGCCTAGAAAGGTTAAGCGTAACTCTTCTAAGAAAATACCAAAATGCGCACTTGTATATGCTCAACCATTATCACCGCATATTACGAATAATCGACATACCTGCAGTCCCCGAAAAGTACAGCCAATCGTACAGATATCCCTTGTCTGCCAACGCCCATATTTTATACCCGTCAGGATCCGGCTTTCCTGGCACTTTAGTGCGATGCGCAGACCTTCCTCGGAATGGAATCATGATCTCGTCGTATGAGACTTGCGAGCCGGGAACGACTACCTCTTGGAAGCAGGTTTGCAGATGCTCATCTAGAGGTGATAGCTTATAGTGCCAGTCACCGGCGATATCAGCATGCTCTCGATCAGTGTCGATATCAGAGATCTTAAACATCCTCTTGATCTCCCTATATCGCGCCCACTTCATGTGATGGATCGGGGAATCTTCAGTTGACTGCTTCCAGTGCGAGTACGGGTCTTTGTGACGATATATGCCGAACCAGATAAGCAGAGCGATATATACTTTGATCTCCTCGACGGTCACATCAGTCCAAGGTGGGGGTTTCTTCTCCGGATATATGGATGACCACGCTCGGGCATACTTGTTCGTATTCTTTGCTAGGAGCTCGTATATGCCTTCGTTGAAGAAGATCTCAAAGAAACTGATTGGGTTATCGATTTCACAGTCTTCTGGTAAGTTCGTTGTCATAAGGCGTGGCGGATCTGGCATCTCAAGAGGCTCAAAGGGAGCTAACTTCGCAGAGTCCATAATCTGCCTGTGGGATATCTGCATGTGCTTCTTATGGGCATTGTTCGCTGTACCGTAAGTTGCTGTTTCCGGCGAGATACCTCCGTTTAAGATCTGACCGTTATTATAGAAATCATCATCCATCGAATACGGTGAGGACTCGACCGGCACATGACGATATGGAGACGCGAATGGTGGTGGAGGAGAGGACGAGTTACGCCTACGAATAACCTGTCGTCGAGGGCGAGCCCTTTTTGGAGGAGGAGTTACTGGATCAGGGCGAGGAACCCTTACACGACGGGGCCGCAGGTGAGTGATAACTGGTTCATGAGAAGAAGGTAATGACGGCAAGTCGACGTCATTGAAGGGATTGGATACCTCAAAAGCAGGAGGGCTTGAGAGGGGAGAGGACGCCATAACACCGGGAATGGTGGTTGAACGACTAGACACGCGTAGGCTGCAAAAGAAGTGGGATTTCTATGGGGTTTTGATCATTTCGGCAGCATCGGGGTGTCTACGCGCTTTTTCGTGATTGAAAGGAGGTTGGGAAGTCCCACTTAAACCCACTTATTAGTGGAGCTATAGTAAGCACACTAAAAAATGGCATATTTGCCCTGGAAGGGATAAGTCAATTCTCCTTCTACGTGGCACTCATGCTGTCATCTTAAGTGGGACTGCAGTTTTACCGGAAGAGTATGTTACAGCAGAATTTGATTGCAGTAAAAATTGGATTAACATGCAAAGTACCAAATAAGCCAATAATTGTTACCATGTACATATTTTAAGCTTATTAATGCCGCGTTATATGGTCACGCACTGCGCCTTTCCTAGGGAGTGGCTTTCGGCCTTCCTCGTACTTAATAAACACCAATTCAATACAAATCTCACAGTATTCCACCACGAGCGCCTTCTCAACATCAATCTACTACTGCACCACGACAAGACTCTCTTTCCATCATCATACAAATTCAATCCACCTCGCTAGTTTGCAGACCCTGTCACGGTCATCCACCTGATAGACCAGATGACGAGAAACTGCTGACGAGGTATCTGAATCCGTTCTCCCGCGGCCCAAGACAGTGCTTAGGAATGTATCTGGCGTGGGTAGAGATATACATTTATTCGGCGAGCCTATTCAGGATGTGTAGGATCGAGTTATTTAGCCGCGCACCACAAAATACCCCTTCCAAGCGGATGCCCATATCCTGAAGTTCTACTCATTAAGCCGCGTGTTTGAATTTGCTTTCTCTCCTTTCATGTTCTTCTCCTTTGACTTCTCTTTCGATCGCACAGCATTAATCAACTTCTTCGTCGCGTGAGCCGTCAACCTATACGCATCGACCAATTCCTTGAACCCATATTGCGCTAAAGCCTGTAGCTCAATGACGTAAGACTGTTTCACATTCACATAGCAGAAGTCACGCTTCATTGCCTTACCATTTCTCAATTTCAAGGTGTCTTTTGCGAAAGGTCTACTTTCGGTCTTAACGCGCAGATATCCGAAGCGCTGAGCAGCCAAAATCCCGGTGTTAAGCTTTACGCCCTTTGTTGCAGCATGCTTTTTGATGGCGGTTCCATGGAAGGAGGTCATCTAGAAATATCAATATTGTTTATTGAATGGAAATTTTGACTCACGATGGCGAATTCTACTCGCGAGTCACACCTTGTAGATTTTGGACAGTCTATTATCACGACCGGGTGATTGAAAGCTCCATCGAGGAGCGCAGGATCTGTGAAGACTGATTTTGGGACCACCTCCCGCTGTGGAAGAAATATCACGGTCCCTGGAAGAATTTTGGGGACATCAGCAGGCTGTAATAGGTTGAATTTGTTGATTCTTTGCTTTGGGGCAGGGCTTGAAGCCTTCATAGCCGTGGCGAGTTGTACGATCATGTTTTTCTTCAGAAAGAAAGCGCCAATATAATTTGAAATCTCCTTCATCTGTACAACCTTTTCGAAAATGCACGTACTATCGAGCAAGCTATGCCACATTTGCATTATTTATATGGGTACAATTTATATCATGAAGACAAAGAAGAAGGAAATTGAGTCAACGTGGGATTGAAGCAAAGAAAGAAAATGCCTCAAGTCGCATTGTATGCGTTAGGCGCCGGAAATTGTTGTCTCTTTGAACACAGTTGAATGAATGTGGGCTGTGTATGATTCGACGAACTACAAACCTTCCTTTGTCTGGCCAGTCCTTGGGCTGCGTTTTACGAAGTCACAACACTATCGAGAATATGTTGGCTACTTATTCTTCTGTTCGATTACGTTGGTGTTAGGAGGGCCCTCTGATTGCCTCCATTTTGCAGTTGATAAGTGAGCATTCTCATGTTGTTCCCAGGTCTTTCCCTGGTAACCAAACCCGACTTCCCACTTGCCAAGGGCAACACTTCAGAAGTTCGGCACCTTCACTAGGATTCTTTGAACTTCGCATACTGGTAATTGGTCCAATTTTTATTTGACCTTCCTGATTTTGGGATTCTTAATCACTGGTACTTGAATCCTGTATGTGCTAGTCTTGTCATCTTCAGCAACTTTGCCTAGCGCAATAAAGCAAAGGACAAATTTTTGGCTATTTATTCGCTAATCGTACGCAAGCTTCTGTGTACGTGGTGTTTGAAAATGCTCAGTGATCTCCAATTGCATTTTATTGAGTTGTTAACTTTTGGAATTGTTAGTAACACTGGTTTATGATATTTGGCTAGGAAGGCATATTTCTTGACCACTACAAGAGAAAGATAACCACACTCCAGCAAATCCAGCAGACTTCTCAATTTGTATTACTAATAAAAACTTGCCCTCACAATCCAGCATGCCTCTTCATAAGAGATAAGTTTGTTGACGGTGACAGGATCGAGAGGAGGACATCCAAGATCGGCTCAGGATTCAGCTCATACAACGGAGCATGGGGTCCAATCGCAGCAGAACAAAATAGGAGCAAAGCAAGGTAAGATTTCTATAACTTAATACCTTACCGCACAGCGGAGCATGTGGCAATTTTATAAAATCCAATGACACCCAGGTGCAAGAATAGAAATTTCCCCAAAACTCCTTCCGATCGTAACCCTTTGCCATCATCGCCGCTGTTGTGTGCCTTTTTGGGTCGCTTATCAAGAAACGCTCAAAGAGAGCTAGCAAGCTCGGGAAGAATAGCTTCTCAGGTATGTCGGTACTTTTATGACTTGTTCAAAGTCCCAAGTCTTCGAAGAAGATGCACGATCTCTGTGAAGCCATTGCTGACTCCTCTTTATCTAGAGAATGGCTTCTTGCCCAGTGAAGTATGTTAGAACTTCTAAGTCGCGTTGCACCTTGTCTAAATTTCCCGCTGTAGTAAAAGACAGCAGCTCGTGTGCCGATATGGTCTTTGAGTTGATCGTCGAGCACCAGAGGAGGCTTTCCCGGTTTTGAAGGAGACAAAGGTGTTGAGTGGCCGGTGGGACAGCTAACCGAGGTATCCAAGTTCTTCCATTGGTGGAGGTGAAGAAATCGGGCAGGCCTGTGCTGGAGGTGAGGTCAGGAAGACCGTGGCGGTTTCGGCTAAGCAGGATATATCTTTTCGTGTTTTATATATGCCAAGACGCAAAAAATAGACTGCTCGTCTCTGCCGACGAATCGCTGTGAATAAACATCACTATTCTATACCCAGAGGATCTGAGATTGCAACGAACCAGTGTGTGATTATTCTTACGTCCTTATGTACAGCCCTCGTTGAACGCCAACCCATGCATTGTCCCAGACTGAAAAAGGTGCCTGTACCTCAAATAACCCTTCCTAGCCAGAAGTTACCCTATTCAACCGTCGCCTCGTTGTTCTTGCCCAAAGTACTCGGGCTCTCCGGATGCTCGTCATCACTCATCAATCCTTCGAGCTCAAACTCCTCCGCATCTCTAATCTGTCTCGAGTCTGTATTTCTTGAATGTCCATTCATCCTCGGTACTCTGGCCGGCCCAGCGGCATCTTTTGCTGGCGCGGCTGGAAGGGTATTCACGGCGTAGAGATGTAGAAGCATGTTGGTGAAAAGGAAGACAAGGAAGGCGAAGCTGTAAAGGACGAGGATATATGAGACGTGCGTGATGCCTGCGTCAGAGATCAGCTGCATTTGCTCTTCTGTGGCGCCCATGAAGAGGAAGCCAGATGCGTAGAGTAACTGAGACTAGTCAGCAGATATCGAGATAACAAGAGTGGTGAGCTTACGAAAGGGGGGATGTATTGGAAGCTATTAGCATCGCCATCTTCCGAGATTGAGTTTGCGTCCCTGAGAACGAATGACACCTCAATGATTCTTGACAAGCCAGCAGCCATCAGGCTGTACCCGAACACCGTGTGGACCATTGTGCTGAGTGGCAGATGCTGGGGATGCGCAGACATGGCCCAGCCCGTGATCAAGATGACAAAACCTGGTATGAAGTTTCGCTTCGGCCCTCCATCCCTCTTTCTGCTTAGCCAGACACCAGCCAAACCAGCGCACCACCAGATAACGCCCATAGTCGTGTGCTGAATATCATTCCCAACCCAAGCACTTCCCCAACTATGTTCAGTGAAAGTGTTGACACAACCCCATGCGGCAATGAGGAGGGAGTCGAAGAATTCTTGTGATCGTCCCGTCCTCTTCAACCACGCTTGACCAACGAGCATGATAATCGTAAGAATGATACCGTATCCGATGAAGGCGCTTCCCATAATAAAATGGGCTAGGCATTGTCCCAAATGATCATCCCGGCAGTATCCTAAAGCTGTGATTCCACCAAAGAGCATCTGTACCCAAGCAACAACTGGCATAAGCTTTCCCACAATTCCGTGTCCAACGACAGCCACATTCCGAATCTTCCCATGGAATCCTTTCGTGATGTGAAACTTGAGGTAGATACCGAAGACGATTTGAACAATCAACATCAGCATCAACCAATTCGAGAACCCAGCATGGATATTCTTCGCGAAGGCCCTCCCCTTATGTAAATGTCCCAGAAAGTATGCCGGCACCGCAATCGCCGTTCCCAAGATCTGTACCGGTACGTGCCATCGATTTCGTACGATCTGTGGGAGTTAGTTAGGCTCGTTTACTGGGCCAGGGAAACAAACCCCGAGCACCATTCCGGTCGGAAAGATGATGCCAAAAGATAGCATCATCAGCAGAATGTGAATCCATAGTATCGAATCCTGCTCTGTGTCAGCATCTCCATTCTCTGATACTCATGCCTGAACCACGCACTATCGGGTCCACGCTCATGGCTTCGCCGTCTACAATCTTCTCCATGTTGTGTCCTCCGTGTGCAGCGGTGCCTTTCGCAAATACCACCAAGCCGAGAGACAATGCCCAAAATGGCATGAGGTTCCTGAAGCTTGCCATGTTCGAAATTCTGAACCTCGGGGTGTCTGAGCGCGATTGTTTCGAGACGCCGCACAGCGAACAGATTTCGTTCGAGGGACTGGATCTTTTGAGGCCAGACGAAGTCGAGAGTACAATTAATAAATACTATTCCTCCTCCACTGCCTTGCGAATATTCGTCAACTTGAAAGCCCGTTCGTGGCGTTGCGTGGCCTCGGGAGCTGCGGGACTTAGCGCGAGATTGGCCATGTTCTAGTGCATTTTGATTGGTGGAGTCACGTGACACTGGACACCCAAAATAGAAGCTCTCAATTTGCTCCTCTCCTTCTCTTCCCTCTCCCTAAATACACTCTTGGCTTATGAATTCAACATGGTATGCTCTTCTGCAGCACAGAGAGCACATAACGAGGTCTTCGAGTGAATTCAAGTTCTCTCGTATATTTCCATTTGCCGAGTCGGAACCGAAACACCTTCGCTGATTTCTATTTTCCGACATCAACTTCATGCCTACTGCACGCGTGCCTGTCAAGAGCCTCGAGCGATACCTAGAGAGAAATTCCGCTGTATTGCCCTATTGACATCTCATGAAAGCCATTTATGGGTCACTATTTCTACACCTGTCCTTTCTTCTCGTACATATCATTGTTGACTCTCGACAGAGAGGGCAGAGATCAGTGTCCTGTGCATCTCGCATGCCGAGTTTAATGAATACACGTCTGAACCTCGCTCTAGACCAACTCGATTAGCTTATTTAGAGATAGAGACAGATTCCCCAGACCATCTTTGTGGGAAGTAGTGGTTGTCGGTAGCCTTCGCCTTCCTTGGTGTCATCATTGACGGATATACGACAATGTCTTCCAGTGCGGCCAATCCGGCAGTCTCTCCTCCTTCACCAATTCCCAATCCGCATGAGGGACTCCAAAGCCGGAAAAAACACCCATGCGTATTGTGCCAGCAACGAAAGGTTAAGTGTGACCGCAATGATCCTTGTGCCAACTGCGTGAAGGCCCGGGTGGAGTGTGTCTCGCCCAGTACTTTGCCCCCTAGGCGACGGAAAAAAAGATTTCCCGAAGCAGAACTACTTGCGCGCCTGAGAAAGTACGAAGACCATCTGAGGAGTTATGGTGCGGATATCGATGCTATCAATCGAGAGGGGCCCAATGCAGGTCCACAATCGAATTCAGCTTTGACGGGTACAGCCTCGCCCACATCAATCAGGGTTCCATTTTCACTACCAGATAGTACAAGTCTGGAACCTATCAGATCGTTGTCAATCCGAACGGCTCTCAAGAAAGTAAAAAAGTAAGCAGCCAAAGATTATTCATCTGGTCTCGTGGCTAACTCGTACAGCAATTTGTCTTTTCTTCAAGATGCTGAAGAACTACTGCTAGGATCCTCCGAGGATGAGATGTTTGAGAACCCCATACTTAGGACTTATGATTCAATCGATGCAGATGGCGGCGACCTGGTGTTTGGTTCCCCAGCCTCTGAAGACATACGAGATCTCCATCCTTCAACACTCCATATCTTTCGACTTTGGCAAAGGTTTCTGGATTCCGTCGATCCTTTAATCAAAATATTCCACACACCAACAGTACAGCAACAACTTCTCGATGCTACCGCCGATCTGGATGACGTGCCAACAGGGGTGGAGGCTTTGATGTTTGGAATATACTCCATGGCTATGGCCTCCTTCGCCGAGAGAGATTGTCTCTCGATATTTGGGGAGACCAAGGCTATATTGCTAAAACGCTACCAATCTGGCGCGCGATTAGCGCTTCAGAGGGCGGGGTTGCTTCGTTCTTCGGACCTGACTATTTTACAAGCTTTTGTGCTATATCTTGTGACTAACAATCCGACCTTCCTCACAGATTCAGTAGCTTACTCTCTCAGATGTCATGTCTCAACTTTACAATGGACCCTCGCTCACTCTTCTGCC
This sequence comes from Hyaloscypha hepaticicola, assembly GCA_002865625.1. NCBI lineage: Eukaryota > Fungi > Ascomycota > Leotiomycetes > Helotiales > Hyaloscyphaceae > Hyaloscypha > Hyaloscypha hepaticicola. The sequence continues at coordinate 363,099 of KZ613515.1, forward strand.
TCACAGGCATCGCTGTCCGAATTTCCCAGAGAATGGGGCTAGCCTTCGACGGCACGAGTTACGGTCTTTCGCCATTTGAAGTGGAGATGCGGCGCCGCTTGTGGTGGCAGGTTCTTCTTCTCGATGTTCGTGTGGCGGAATTATCAGGTGCTGGATCGGCTCTTCTGAATCATACTTGGAAAACAAAACTACCCTCAAATATCAACGACAGCGATCTCTTTCCGGATATGAGAGAAACACCGAAAGAGCATCCTGGTGCGACAGAGATGATGTTTGTGTTGCAACGTTGCGAGGTGGCAAACCTCGTGCAGCAACTTCAGGACAAATCGATTCCACTCACCATCAAGGACGACGCCATCGACGAGCTTGAGATGGCACTGGAGCGGAAGTACATTCAGTACTGCGATCGCTCTATTCCTTTCCACCTGGTGACGACGTTGATGGTCAAGCTAGCCACTGCCAAGATCCGCATGTTGCCTCGTCATCCACACCTGACGGACAACATATCACCAAACTTGACGGAGGATCGAGACAACCTTTTCAAGCTAAGCTTACAATGTCTAGAAATTCACAACAAGATGATGGCGATACCGAGCCTAGATAGATTTATGTGGCATGTCCTAACGAACTTTCCGTTTCCAGCTCAGATCTACCTCCTTTGCTCCCTCCGTTGGCGAACAAGTGACGCGCTCGCCGAACGTGCTTGGGAGCTCCTTGAGATGCGTTTTGAGAATCAGAATCTGAGTGTGAACGGGAGCGAATTTTGGCGTATGAACAAGGATAGCGCAATCTACCTTGCAATTGCGAATCTCATAATTAAAGCATGGGAAGCACGAGAGAAAGCTCTTAAATCAACAGATCAACCTCTTCCTCCAACTCCAGACTTCATCAACAGGTTACGAGCACATTTTGCTGCAAAGAGACCACCGAAATCGGCAAGCTCATCGGGGGAAACAGAGATCACAACACCCAGTATGGTAACTTCCGGGATGCTTCAATTCCCCGAGTCCTATCAATGGTTCAACTCTGGTCCTGTGGATCTAAATCAGGGGCTTGACCTTATGCCTGGTGTGATGGCCAATGATGAGCAACAGATGGGGTGGGATTTCTGGAACGATTTGATGCAGCCTTCGATCCTCGATTACCCACAAGAAGGAATTCCTTTAGAGCAAGCCTACAGTGGATGATGACCCCTTCTACGAAATTTTACCAATCCTGTATATGATAGACCTCTTCGCCACAAACAGTAATAACCAATTTCGCTCCGTCTCAGTCCTACCAAACTTTTCAAGACTTGTGCATTTCTCTTCACAGCGCCTTAAACCTATCCCTGGATTATCGAGTTAGGAAAGCTTTTGTACAGCTATTTTTGGAGTACATGGTTTTGTCATTTGTTTCTTTTTCCGGGTCACAAATCAGTAGTTCCACATTTCACTGTTTCAGTCTGTCTTGGATCTGCTCTTCTGTAAGGAAGCGTTGATACACATTACTCTTCAGCTATTATACTGGAAAATATGTGTTCTTGATCTAGCGGTTTTCAGGTTTTTCACGCCCTCTAAATTTTGATTCTTTGAAAGTTCTCCAGAATTTGTTGTAAAACGTACTCGATTGATCTGTGCCAGCCTAGTAGCGGATTAATGGAGCATCTGTATCACCGAACACGGTTACCCTAAAGGTGTTATTTTACTTGGGTAATACCTGTAGTCTGCTGCAACTAAAGTAGGGTGATATCGAAGATTTAAATACCTACCTTGAGAATAACCTCACGTGACTTGACAAATTTCCAAACCTTTGGCCGCGAGAGAAGGGTAGGGTGCCGAAATATTCTAACATGATTTTTGCCACCTGACCATGAGACACGTACACGTAGAGCAAAGCTTTAACCATTTTCTTCGTATTAGTCATTGTACAGCATGTGATGTGACTGAGGTGATTTCTCCGGTGACCGAGCTGATGCTTCTCGAAAAAAAATTCGCGGCCCTCCCCACTTCATTTTCACTCCATCAAGATTAATTTTCAACTTCGCAACTCTTCGTATCAGCAGAAACTTGAGGACGATCATTTCTCATATATCGAGGCTTTCGTACTGTTGATGTATTTGTACGACAGGGGAACCTTTAACTGCTTCAGGGAGTGGCTTTCAATCAATGAATTGCAGTGGGATTCGATTCTCCTCCGCATAGTAGATCACTTTGCAACACACCACTTTGACTTCAAATTTTCTTTTTACCAATTTCCCCGCAAAAACAGCTGATTCCTAGGGCTGTTCGTAAGTAAGGAACAACAGCCCACGCATTTTCTTGGTCGAGTGACCAAAGCATGGCGCCACCTTTGCAACATGAGATGCTACCCCTGTGGCGCCGTTGCTGGAAAAGCCTTCGAGGTCAATGTTTTCCAACGTTGCTCACCAATCGATTTAACGGCAATCGGCTCTTTGCCCGGAGTGTACGAAGATTTTCAGCTTCGAGCCATCTCCGGCCATGGTACTTCGTGGGACGTATGCTGCATTGTTACATTGAAAATTTAATTCGGTATCGATCACCTGTTGGGCTCCCTTATTTATCTTCTCGGCAAATCCTTTCTTTATGGTTCTCTACCTTCCTACAGACTCACGAAGTCGAAACAAATACATCTATGTACACCACTGGAAACATCTACCTCATCACAGCCATCGCCGTCATTGGCGGTGGCTTGTTCGGTTTTGATATCTCATCGATGAGTGCTATCATTAGCACTCGTCCATATCTATGTTACTTCAATCAGGGACCTGATGGTCCTGGGTATAATGATTCTCTCCTTTGTTCTGGCCCAAAGTCAAACACACAAGGTGGAATCACGGCTTCCATGGTAGGTATTGGGGGAGAAACCCCTTCCTCTTTTAGATTGTCTCGGGAATTTCTCCCAAGACAATGTTCCACTTCTCCTGGAACATTCCCCACTGAGCAATCACTGACTCCCCCATTACCTTAGGCTGGCGGGTCATGGCTTGGCGCAATCATTTCCGGCTTTTTAACTGATAGACTCGGTCGAAATAATGCCATTAAATGCGGAGCCCTCACATGGTAATTCAATGTCTCCTATCATTCTTCACTCTTCTAATTAGCTCAACAGGTGTGTTGGTTCAATTATCGTTTGCGCTTCACAAAACATTGGCATGCTGATCGTCGGCCGTATCATCAACGGTCTGGCCGTTGGTGTAAGTTCTAGCCATTCCACAATCTTTCTCCTATGCTGACCGTTTACAGATCTGTTCAGCACAAGTTCCGGTTTACATTGCCGAACTGGCACCACCAAGTAAACGTGGCCGACTCATCGGTGCCCAACAATGGGCGATTACCTGGGGTATCATGATCATGTTCTACATCTGTTACGGGTGTAGTTTCATCAAAGGAACCGCTGCTTTCAGAGTGCCTTGGGGTATCCAAATGACTCCTGCCATCTTGCTACTCTTCGGCCTGTTCTTCCTCCCCGAATCCCCACGTTGGCTTGCCAAACACGGCCGCTGGGAAGAAGCTCTCGATACACTGGCACTGGTCCATGCTCATGGTGACAAGAACGATGCGTTCGTGAGGAGTGAGATGAAAGAGATTCGGGACGAAGTGGAATTCGACGCCCAGAATTCCGATGTCTCGTGGATAGAGCTATTCAGGCCAGGGATGCTCAATCGTGTTCATATCGGTGTCTTCACACAAATCTGGAGTCAATTGACAGGCATGAACGTGATGATGTACTACATTACAGTGAGTTCTGGCTCTTGGTCCTCGATAATGCGCTTTCTGACAACTTCATAGTACGTGTTCGCCATGGCCAATCTCAAAGGCAATAACATTCTCCTCTCCTCTTCAATCCAATATGTGATCAACGTCATCATGACAATCCCCGCTCTTATCTGGATCGATCGCTGGGGTCGTCGTCCAATGTTCCTTGTCGGAGCTGCACTCATGATGACTTGGCTCTTTATCAACGCGGGTATGTTCACTCTCACTGATCGCGTTGCACAATGCTAATATTTCAGGTGTCATGGCAACATACGGCCACGCCGCACCTGCTGGAGGCCTTAACGGCATCGCCGCCGAATCGTGGATCCTCACTGGCATGCCAGCCAAAGTTATCATTGCAATGAGCTACCTTTTCGTCGCGTCCTTTGCTCCGACATGGGGACCAGCATCTTGGGCCTATCCGCCTGAGCTATTTCCTCTCCGCGTTAGAGGCAAGGCAGTCGCTCTCTGTACATCCGCGAATTGGGCTTTCAACTTTGCACTCGGGTACTTCGTGCCTCCTGCATTCCAGAATATTCAGTGGAGGGTACACTTTCATCATCCTTCCCACAACAAAGCTGAACTAACAACTCGCAGGTCTACATTCTCTTCGGTGTCTTCTGTGCCACAATGTTCATCCACGTCTTTCTCATGTTCCCCGAGACAGCTGGCAAATCGCTGGAAGAGGTCGGGGCCATGTTCACTGATCCACAAGGACCTAAGTACCTCGGCACCCCACCATGGAGAACTTCAGTGGTCACAAAGACACTTGATCTTCATCCTCGTGAGAAGTTGTTCAACAGCCATGAGCATAACGAGAGGACATCGGATGAAGAGAAGGGTGTTGTCGCACTAGAAGCAGCAGCAGCACTAGTAGCGGGGACAACTACATGATCAGATCTAGGATGTACGAGTAAGGTAAGCATGGCACGGACGTATTCGGTTAGCGAGTACTCATTATCAGTTGGGAATTCGCGTCCTGCGATTTCTTTTCTGTTCTAACTTGGATTTTGCGTTTGAAAGGCTAAAACTGTTAATTAATACAATAATACGAAATCTTGTCAACCTCTTCGAATTCCCGAGGATTCGGCTCTCCACAAGACGACGGGCTGAGTTTGAAGCTCCTCTAGAAATTTCTTACCTAGTTGCTGTTCTCAAACCCCTGTGGCTTTCCCTTCCCTGCTCCTGCTCGAACCGGCAATTTTGAATTTTGTTAAGTCGACTTGACAAATTGCCGGCTTTCCCTAAGTCGACTCACTTTAAGTCGACTCAGTTGGGGGCCAAACGCATCGCAAAACACTCTCACACTTCAATTCGCACCCAAATTTTCTCACCGAAAATTAGGGTTAGGCGCGCAGCGCGGCTTAGGGTTAGTGGTTAGGTGTTAGGTTAGTTATGGTTAGGGTTATTGGGATATGATAGAAAAATCCAATTCTTTGGAGGCAGGCTAAATCCAGCTTAGTGTGGCTGTCTCGGTTAAATTTTATTGGGTGAAAAGGGTGAGTCGACTTAAAGTGAGTTGACTTCGGGAAACCCAAATTGCCCTTAAGTTGACTTGGCTAAACCCGATTCAGCGATCTTTTGGGGGCCAAACGCATTACAAAACACCCTCACACTTCAATTCGCATCCGAATTTTCTCACGAAAATTAGGGTTAGGCGCGTAGCGCGGTTTAAGGTTAATGGTTAGGTGTTAAGGTTAGGTTATGGTTGGGGTTATTGGGATATGATAAAAAAAATGCAATTCTGAGAAGGCAGGCTGAATCTAGTTTAGTGCGGGTAAGTTTTGGTGGTGCAAGTCGACTTAACAAATTTCGCAATTTTTGACTGGAAGCGAGTGATTACTCGTATTGTTGCAGGGCTTACGTAGCTTCGACTCGTATGCGCGCCGTGTACGGAGGACGAAGTGACGCCACAACGACGGGGGTTTGCTAAGGGAGGTTTCATATTCCCGTAATCATGCACCTGACGGTCGCACTAGGAACGGACCTCTGGTGTCCTAGTGCACATCAGCAATACGGTCAGTTTCAGCAATACGGTCGTTTTGGTAATAAATTTCGTGACAACACAAAATAAAAAAAATCGTAAGAAGCTAAAAAATGTGCATTGCTCGGGCGCAATTTTTGGTCAAAAAATTATTTTGATTGAGCGTTGCGTTGTGGAGTTATTAATTGTTATAACTTTTTTTTGTATGGGAAAAAAAAAACGACCGTATTGCTGATGTGCACTAGGACACCAGAGGTCCGTTCCTAGTGCGACCGACCAAGGTGCACGATTATACGAAAGATGCCTTCCCGCAGAGGTGCTTTGTCAGAACCATTATTTGTCCTCATGAGCTCGTCATAATTGAAAGCATTGATTATTTTCCAAGAGAAACTCGCGATTCATGACTCATAAGGCAAGAATTCGAAAGTGTTGACGTTACTAAGCAGGAGAACTTCCCAAAGGGCAGGCTATCGTCCTTTGCAGACGAAGAACACTTGGGTTCGTCCCAAGCGCGTAGTGGACTCCGCCAGTGGACCCGCTTAGAGACTGCGGTTTTCATCGCCGACTCATCACCATCGTGTGGCTACATTCCGCGGGATGGCATGATACAAACTCGTGTTATATGTGCGGGTGACGAATGGGGTCTCCCGGATGCCTGCGTAAGCAGACTAGACATAATATGCTAGGCCCTTTACGGTATATGACCTCTAATGCTTAGTGGGAAGGCCCTTCAAGGGTGTATCCTATGGACATTTGGAGAAATATTTCAGGCAAGGGACCCAAGGTGGCCAAGCAAAGGGTGCCACCTTATTTTTCGTCATGTCATTCTCGTTCTGTTTCTTGGTTTCACATTCTTGTGCAGTTCTCCATAGTACGAACCGTTTTCCGGTCTGAGGATGTTGCTGAAGGCACGCCCAAATATCAGTTTTCGCTTCTGGCTCCCACTCACTCTTTGCGTGCTGCTACTTGTCCATCTTCGACTGAGAGCTGACGACTATGAGCTGCACCGCTGGACCGCTTACCAGACGCGGGTCCCCCTGGATCAGGACGCACATTTCCAGGACCGATTTGCCAGATTGCTGACTGCTCTTAGCAAGGCAAAACCTCAATTCTCATCTTTGAAGCAAGATGACCGTCCTTTGGAGATTGGTATACGTGAGTTTGCGGAGTCGGCAGAGGGGGTAGAGCGCCGTAATATCACGCACTTGTCAGACGCAGATATTAGTACCTCGAAGGATGCACACAGTTCGGTGATCCGATTGCTTCCCGAGTATGAAGACCTGGTCACCTACAGCAGCCACTCGAGAGGAATTGTTATAATTGGCGGTGGACGATTTACCCCGATGGCTTTGGTGTCTGTGCTTATGCTTCGAAAAACCAAATCCAACTTGCCTGTTGAAGTGTTTCTCCCAGATGAAACGGACTATGATGAATACACCTGCGAAGTCATCTTCAAGGAGATAAATGCATGTTGCCTGGTACTATCCAGGTTCACAAAGATTCCAATCGCCAATTACCAATATAAAGTATTTGGCATTCTTTTCAGCAGCTTCGAGGACGTAATCTTCTTAGACGCAGACAGCTTCCCCGTCATCGACCCTTCCAAGCTGTTCCGTTTTGAGCCGTATACATCAACAGGTCTCGTCACCTGGCCAGACTTCTGGATCTCTTCGGCAACACATCTCTTTTACGAGATTACCAACCAACCGGTACCCAATCTGCACGAACACGCATCCTCCGAATCAGGTCAAATCTTGATCTCGAAACGAAAACACGGTAGGAGCCTCCTTTTGGCGTTGTACTACAACCTCCACGGGCCAGCTTTCTACTACAAGCTGTTATCCCAAAAGGCAGCAGGTGAAGGCGACAAAGAGACCTGGATAGCGGCAGCTACAGCTCTGAACAACACATACTATCAAGTACGAGAAGGAGCGCAGCCAGTGGGCAGGCATTTAAATGGCACGTACAGATATGGTGGAATGCTTCAATACAACCCCCACGACGACTACGAGCAACAGCAGAAAAACCAAGTCCCGTTTCGTGAATCCGAACACCCAGAAAGCGTCTTCTTCCACCTCAATGGCGTGAAGCCCAACCCGCAAGACTGGCTGAACAATCAACATGGTTTGCGGTTATGGGGGCCATTGAGTGAGATGATGAGGAGGTTTGGACGCGATTTGGAAAGGGAGATCTGGGAGGAAATCATATACGTGGCCTGCACCCTTGGCAAATCTTTGAATTGCTTGAAAGACTCTGGTGACTTATGCAACAAACTAAACAAGAGCTGGGACACAATTGTAGGAGCGGAGAAGATAGATGTATAGATAATAGATATCCGCAGCATAGTCTTATTTGGTAGTGGTTTGCGTTAGGTGTACTACAGGAGGTCTGGCGTTGTATATTGGCTTGCTTTTTTAAAGGGGGCTCTTCGGGTTTGGAGTTGTATATCAGACCCCATTTGCTGGTGTATAATCAGCGCGGGTCTTGGAACAATGGCTGCATTAGGTACTTTAATGTATAGTATATATTTGGTATTGGATAACTTGTTTATATCTAGAAAATGTTTCTAGCCCACATGCTCGACAACTGCATGGTTGGTAACGCATGATTGTTCTACTACATCTAAATTTCCCTCTCTCTGTCTCGGTCTTAAAGGCACACCTAGTCGTTTCTTCCAGATCTACTTTTCGATTATTGGTGTTAGCAGTTATCTACGTTATGATTGAACTTTATATTACTAATTTTTGCAAGCTTAGCAGCAATGTCTTACGAGGGTTGAAGTGAGACAGAGTAGTGAGAGAAAGTCCGCAAGCTCATTTTAGTTACATGTTGCGGGGCAATTGCCAAGTGCCGACGAAGATTTAACGAACTGAAGAACATGATTTTTTTAGTAGGTCAAATTTGGGCCTTTTACTAAGCTACTTGCTGACTTGAGCCCATACTATTTGCTCTGATGCTGTGTTACGGAACTCCACAGGGGTGGGGAGTGATCAGTTCGAAGACCCCTCACCACACACCCCACATAGTGTGGCTGTATAAGGCTGATTACAATTTTACCACACAACACATCAATCCACCTTCAAGCAACATCATCATGATGCCTGTGAAACAGGTTGCATTAGTCCAACGATCAATCTAATTCTGCTGGGAATTGCATTGCATCATTGCATCATATTCAGATTCGCCCTGCAGTTTGTCATCTCTGCCGATTCTCCGGAAGAGAAGCTTGTGAAGCAATGGATATATATACAGTCCATTCTCCTCTGACGAGGTCTTCATCTTCATCTTCATCTTCATCCTCATCTTCAAGCAACGCAAGCTGCCAATTGTACAATAAAAAACCTAAAAGCAACCTCATAGACTTATTCATCCGCTTGTAATTTTAATCTTCAACAACACACAACATGTCCAAACCAATCGCAGTCATCATCGGAGCTACAGGTGGCCAGGGTGGCAGTGTCGTCGAATCTTTCCTCAAAGATGGAACTTACCAAGTTAGGGGAGTTACTCGAAATGTCAACAGCGAAAACGCCCAGGCCCTTGCCAAGCGTGGTGTTGAGGTCGTCACTGGTGATCTCAATAATGAAGCATCCCTCAGGGAAGCATTCAAGGTATGTCAACCAATAGACCTAACGGAATAATTATCACTGACATATCAAAGGGAGCTGCTCTCATCTTCGCCGTCACCGATTTCTTTGAGCCCTTTGCAGCAAAGGGGCCCGAAGAAGCCATCAAAGTCGAAGCTGCCCAAGGAATCAACCTCGCAAAAGCAGCAGCAGCAACCCCGACACTGAAGCACTACATTTGGAGCACGCTTCCTAACGGCAAGAAGATCACTGGAGGAAAATACGTTGTTCCTCACTTTGAGGCAAAGAATCAGATCGATGCTTACATTAAGAGCGACTCTTCTCTGCTCGAAAAGACTACCTTTGTCTGGGTTACGTTCTTTGCCAGCAACTTGTTCTTCCCGATGTTTACTCCCAATCTGCTGGTGAGCCTACTTCGCAGCAAAACTCGAATCCCGCTAAAACTAGGTATAGAAATCATCCGGCAAATACGTCTGGTTCCAGCCAGCTCCCGCAAATACACCCATCCTTTCAATCGGTGATCAGAAGAAAAACGTTGGTCCAGTCATCCTCGCCATCGCGAAGAAGCCGCACTTGACACTGAACGGAAATTTTGTCCTCGCAACGGTAGATGAGTTCACCGCCGAAGAATTCCTCTCCACTTGGGGACGTCTTACTGGCAAGCAGACCGAATACGTCCAAATCTCACTTGCTGAGTATGATCGTCTCTGGCCAATGTGGGGACAGGAAATGGGCGTGATGATGGAGTTCTGGGGCAAGTACGGAGACAGGAGCTGGAGTGGAGAAAAACTTCTGACGAAGGAGGATTTGGGCGTCGAGAAGCTTGTCTCCACGGAAGAAGCACTTGCATCTTTCGATTGGACCTCCGTTCTGTGAAAATAACAGCAAATCGGGGTGGTATGGATTTGGTGTGATAAGTATACGAGCGGGATGAGTGAATTTGAGGAGGTAGGAAGGCGATCGAATAGGGGTCCTTTGTTCCTGTGATTTATAAGCATAATACATAACCGAAACGCCACACTCGACCACATTTGTGTGGTGAAATTTTTAACTTCCAGTGAGAACACCTGCTGTGGGGCGATGAGATGAATTGCTTGGTCAAGACGGCTTGAGTTCTCCCCGGAACACACGGTTGACGTGTTGGCCTTCCCCTAGTACATATATCCACACACAGATTTCGGGACATCGTACTATTCCTGCAGATCATTGCGACCACATTCAAAATGACAACACCCGGCCGGACACATATCCCTTGGCAAGACCAAACAGGCCAAATAAATGAGCTACTTAGCTACATTGGTTTCTTGGAGGCCAAGGTTTCCTATCTCCAGCAACACCACGAGCGGTGCAATTCCTGGATCCCGGAGCCCATGATCTTAGTTCCAGACGTGCCGTACCTTCCGCCAAGCATAATCGTTGACAACGAGTCGAGTGATCTCGTAGACTTCTCATTCGGCCAGCTTCCTCAGGTCCAGGTGGCAGCCAAAACACCCACACCGGCTATCAAGCCACAGATCAAGTCACCACCAGGGACCACACCAAGATGGAAACGGATTGTCGATCAGATCACTGCCGGGTGGGATGACCCGAGCGGCTGGGCCACCAAACGGGCCTCCCTTGGTCTAGAGTCCGTAGACCAGAACAACCGCGCCCTCATGCTCATTCTAGGTCTGCAGAATTGCATCCCTTCTGAATGGGCCCAGTCACCTGGCTCTTCTCCTCTGCCAATCAGCGAGAGTCATGCAGATATGAACACAAAGGACGCACTGATCCTATCTGCTCGACAGTATGCATTGGACACCAAGGCTTCAGGAACAAATTCGGTGTTTGTTTCGCAGATTCATAATTTTAGGGAATTGGTGTTTGCGAGCTTGTGTGTGGTGATGGAGCAGCAGGGGTTGCCAATAAACACCATCAATGACTTGATGAGAATATGCATGTCAAGCTCTGGTGCAGCCAACTTGTATCGTTTGAGGAGAGGTGCCTTGTGGGTGAATCGGGTAATTAGAGGGCTGATTGTGAAAGGGTGGGGTCATGGTGCTACTGAGCTCTTCTTGCTATGTAAGAAATCCAAGAAAAGCCACCACGTTGGCGATTTCTGGTGTGTATGGAGCTAATTAAAAGGAATAGCTGGACGCCCAGTCTCACAATATGGCCTGCTTTGGGAAGCGTGCATGCACTCCTTCCCATATTTGAGCCAGCGGCTTGATGATATCCGCATTGGGCTCAACAAGCCCCCTGATGGGGAGGGGTGGATTCCCTTCTTTATCCCTGTCATCATCAAGGGATTGGTGGGAGATGCTTTAACGTATGTCGCCAGGCTGCACACAAGACAAGATGCTGACCTTCCTAGACTTGGACAGATCACAATGGCGTTGGATTATTCGGAAGAGTCGCTGGCTAAACTCAACATAAACATGTCTTGACATATTTATAACCACTTGGCGTCTTGGGGATCAGGGTGAAGCAAAATAATTAAGGGCTAGCCTGTATTCCAGGTTCGGGTGGGAAATTTTTATGGATGCGGGATCACACTGCATGATTGAACGATATATGATGATGTGAATATAAGATGAAGCTGAAGTAGGGCAAAGAGCATCGAACTGGACAAGTTTTAGGCCTAGGTCCATAAAACCCTAATAAGCAGGGGCTCGCAACTTGTAGAGTTGAAGTAAGGTTAATAAGTATCAGGAAGGATGAACCTACAGAGAGCATGTAACTTCAGCTGATTCCTAGGTTCTCAATGAAGTCTAACGACCGCTCAAAATCAGGCGCCCAGCAACGGGTTAAATTAATCTCCGCACAGCGCGAAAACAGCTTCGTTGTGGAGTGGTAACAGAAGCTGCCAATAATTAATTATTATCTGGCGGTTTTCGAGAAAACGGAACCGAGAAGGGAGAGGAGCCGCTTAGATTGACAGGAATAGAGTGGCTTAAGGTCAAAGGGCTGACAGCGTTTGCTTCAGCGCAAAACTCGCTAGAATGCCACAATTTTATAGCATTTCACTCTAACGAGATCTTTCCTTGATTCTTGTGCAAATGTAGCAACTTTTCCCGGTCGAGATATCAGAAGCACGTAGAGAAAGGAGCAGCAAAAATAAAAACCTGCAATTGAAGAGATGCCGTCCTTCTAGCCTCCCAGCACGAGGTATAACGCTGGAGGGGAATCGCAGTCGAAAGCACAGCCCAGAGCAAAAATAAATCAATATAACAAGCAGAACCTACACAAGACAAGATAAATGCAAAGAGGTCGACACAAATCGGTCCACTTGAGCCAATGGGTTAAGATTTTGCAATAGTACTGCGCCTGGAAATACTGGGAAGGCAATTCTTTTCTCATCTCCTCTGCTTCTGCTGCTGTGAAGCGTACTGATTTCTCTCGTCGCCCTCCTAGAGTCTGTTCTTGTGTTCACTCAACATCCTGTCCACAGCGATCCTGGGTTTTAATCAATTAGTGTGGCAAGTCAGTCTCGATAGCCCACTGTGCTCTTCGCAATCGCACTCGAGTAAGATTTCGAGCCATGCAGGGTCCAGGTTCCAGACGCTATCGCCCATCCTTGGTTCACGATATGCCATCAACTTCCATCTTGTCTTCTTCCTTCTTCGTAGGTTTTGCTTTTGTAGTCTTCGGCGCATCTACAGCCCGTTGATCAGCATAAGCTCTTTTCCGCTCAAATGGCAAAATACCTGTCATCTGGACTTCACCCTCTTGCAGCATTGCTTTCTCAACAGCCCTTTGCCGTGCATGATTCCTCGCCTTCTCCAACTTCCGTGCCTTCTTGCCAGATGGTGGTGCTAATGGTCCGCTGGTCGGGAGCAGAACATTGCTTCGTGCTGTTCCTCGAGGGTTCTTTGAGACTTTGTTGACAGCATTGCGCTTCTGGATCTTGCTTCGACTTGCGATCCGGCGCTGCTTGTTTGGCACATTGGGATTGCCTCGAGAAGGCATTGTGATGGCTGTTTGCGACTGCTTTGTGGATGTGCGAATGGAGTATTAAAATTTATTCACGGCCCCCTGGGTTTGCTGCTTGGAGGGGCATCGGAGGTTAGAGATAATCCGCACCGAGCTTGCTCAGCCACAGTAAATCGTTATTCGCTTCGAGGAGCCAACTTCCTCAAAACCAAGAACAAACATCTCCAGATTGTCTGGACTCCTTTCCACCACGCTTTGCTGTTGCAGCAAGCTCCTTTGTCCCCTGACACCTAAACTCACAGCGTAAACAAAGACAAGTCTCAACCATGTCGTGGGCAGGTAGGATAGCCGGGATTCACCTTTGACATCGGCTACCGTTGACGCACGTAGGCTTTAAGAAAAATGTTAATCGGGCAACGACCCAGGTGATGATGAAGACGGGACACGTGGAGAAGACCAATGATAGGGACTACGAGGTCGAGGAAAGGTTCGTACTCGCTTTCTTCTACAAAATCCTCAACACCACCTTCTACCCCAACCATGGACAACAACAACGAACCCACCACGGAGGAGGATAAGCGCGAACGCGTCGAGGCCTGGCGTCTTGAAATGCAGCTTCTCTCCTCTCTTTGCGGAGAGATTCCACGCATAGATCGCGAGTCCGACGACATCGATCTCGAAGCTCAAGCTCTTCTGGCCACCATGTTCGAAAAGATCGGCGCACCCCGTCGGACTGTTGAGGGCTACATCAAAGGAGGAGCAGATGAAGTCGAGAATGTTGCTTACCTGAAGGCCTACAGACGCTATCGCACCATGGAGGCTGCTGCCAACCGCTTGCAAAAGGAGTCGAAGGGCTACTTGGATTCATTGCGGGGTAAGTTTGTTCTGGTCGATCTCCCTGAGCAGCGCTGATATCCACAGCCATGACTGCCTCCCAGATGCGCATCGCAGAGACAATCGACGCTTTCTATGGCGATGCCGGTGCAAAGGATGGAGTCAGCCGTAGTTACAAGCAGGCAGTTGAAGATCTGGATGCGGAGACAATCAAGGCGCTCGATGGTCCATACCGGTATGCCCTATCGAATTGGTTCGAAAATGCACTAGCTAATATCTATCTACAGACAAACCGTCCTCGAACCCATCTCCCGCTTCTGCGCGTACTTCCCTGACATCAATGAGTGTATGGGCTCTGATCTACTCAAGGCTCACAGCTGACAAGATCCAGGTATCAAGAAGCGCAACCATAAGCTCTTGGACTATGATGCCATGCGTGCTAAGGTCAAGAAGCTCGTTGAGAAGCCTGACAAGGATGTCACCAAACTCCCACGCGCCGAGAAGGAGACGGAGATGGCCAAGGCAGCATATGAGCAACTGAACGAGCAACTGTTCACCGAGCTCCCGCAACTCATCGATCTCCGTGTCCCATACCTCGATCCAAGTTTCGAAGCTCTCGTCAAGATTCAGCTCCGATTCTGCGCCGAAGCCTACTCTCGCATGGCCCAAGTTCAGCAATACCTTGATGCCGATACCCGTGAGCAATATGCCCAAGGACACCTCGACAACAAGGTTGAGCAGGTCCTGCAGGAGATTCGTGAGTTGAGCATTAGCGGCACTGTTTGAGGTGCATGGACTTGTATACCAGGGGCACTTGGGGAGTCTGGCGTTCTTAGATGTGCATTCTATGGGGGGGGGTTGATTTCTGATTTCAGCGCATGGGATGGCTTTTCAGTCGGGTTCAGAATGTGGTTCAGCGTGGCTCCGTCATTGCTGCGCCACTTCCGGCCGTATGACTCTTCAGCTGTACCAACTGTGACAAAGCAAGGGAATGAATAAAGCAAACCGCAGTTGTAGTCTCGAGAAATGAATAAATGAACAAAGAACCTTTCTCATCTCAAAAGTGACTTCAAATTTCGCATTTTCCGATACAATTGTTGATTTTCTTCCCTCCAGGCCAAAAATAGAAATTTGCAGCCTTGCGATCGCTGCCACTGCGAAAAATGTCTCAGCCTTTCGAAAATCTGAATTGTGGAAAACTATCACGAAAACAACGTCGCAAACAACGAAACCCTCCATTTACCCTCGACGATGGACAGCACGAGCTCGAGACAATAGCGGTCGATTTTTCCTCCCTTATCATCACCTCTTTACCCCAGATGGCAACTCCAGCCCGCCTGCTCGTCTGCTCAGTCGGCAATCCAGCACCGTACCTCAATACCCTCCACTCTGCAGGGCACATCGTCCTCTCCGCCCTTGCAAATGCGCTTTCCTATCCTCCATTCCAAAAATCTCGCGCCTATGGCAATGGACTCGTATCTGACGGCTCCGAATTCACGCTCTGGCAATCAAGTTCTCTGATGAACGTCTCAGGTGTGGGCGTCGCAACAGCATGGCGACAATTCCAGAGAGAAGGCAGAGGAGAGAAGGCTATTTTGGTGGTGGTGCATGATGAATTGGAGCTCGCACTTGGACAAGTAAAGGTTAAGAGTGGGAGTGCGAGCGCAAAAGGACATAATGGCTTGAAGAGTATTAATGGGTTGCTGAAGGGGAGCGAGTACACGCGGATTGCGGTTGGGATTGGGAGGCCGGAGAGTAGGGAGCCTGATGTGGTCGCTGGCTATGTGCTGAGGAAGATGAGTACGCAGGAGAGAATGAAGATTGAGGGGTGTGTGGGGAGGATAAAAGCAGAGTTGAGGAGCAGGATGGTAGATTGAAAGGAGAAGGGATGATACGGGACAAAAACGAAACGGCGACGTTTTCGACTAAAGACCTCGGGTTCTACCTCACGGCACCGTCTAGTGGTCTCTATATTATGCCTCGGCAGGTCTCAAATAAGCTGGAAGGCTAAGCTGTGGAGGGTATAAATACACCTGGGGTGAGAAGCACACTCCTCTCTGTCGTAGTGGCGACACTGATGCGAAGGTAGCAGGAGATACGAGAGCATTTAGAACAGGGGAATCTCTTGTTGATAATGATATCTCGAACATGTAAGATACTAGGTTGGAGGTATTTTGCCCCAGGCTTTACATTGTACCAACATTGTCCATCCTCTCCTTCATCACTTTGCCGCTCGTTTCACTGGTCTTATTTCCTACTTATCCTCTTTTCAACTATACAAAATCACTCACTCCATGACTGGAACTATTTCATTTTCGAGGGGGAGCTGGTACAAAGAATTCACCAAGCCGAAAATGGGCAAAGAATATACGGTCCAACTTCAGAACTCAATACATGGTGGAGAAAGGATGGACCTCAGACAATGTCAGGGAAATGGAAACCAACGCGCACAGCTACAAGATATATCGAAAGCTCTCCTGCTCCAAGTCCGTCTCATCCAAGCCTGAAGGTGGAAGCTGAACCACGCCACTTCCACCATCAAGCTCAACTAGCTTACTAGGCTCAGCCTCGATACAGACGCCTTGGACTCGATCCCTCTTCTTATTATCCCAATCCATATACTGCCTCAAAACCAAGATATCCAAAATCCCAAGACACAAGCAGATGATGCAAATCTTACAACCAGTTCGATAATGCGGTGCCTGTCTGGCAAAGAACACCTGAGGACCGGAGATATTCCCGGCACAGTACGCAAGAAAGACGATGGCGCTCACGACCGTCTTTTTGGTATACCCACCGACATCACTCGCAATGATACTCAGACTGAGCGGGAAGCCCGATGCATAAGCAGCGAAGATGAAGACACCGCCGAGCCGACCGCCTATGTGAGACTCTGGGAGGTAACCGACCAAACACCATCCAAGCATGGCGACGCATAGAAGGCAGGCAATGATGATGCAGCGTGACTTGCGAAGTTTGGTGGCTAGCAGGGCGGCGGTAAGCGCGAAGATCACTTGGCAGGCACCTTGAGGCATGCCAAGCAGCAGCGTATGAAACTCATCGTGGCTAAGACCTTTGATGATCACTGATGTGAACTAGAGCTACGTTCAGCAGATGAATCATCCTAAATGGAAAGAATGAGACTGACGTTTGTGACTCCGCCATTCGGCAGGCTCGTGAAAGCGGTATAGAAGAATAGGAGCCAAGTCTTGAGATCGGTCAATGCTTCAACAGCTTGGTTTTTCTTCCAACGCGTGCTCTTGAAGCTATTGATATTCTTCTGCGGCCGACTATGAGCAATCTCACGCTCATCAGGTGTCAGCCATTTCGCTGTCATGGCACTATCTGGCAGGAAGAGCATCAATATTATCGACCAAGTGAAAGTGATGAGTCCGAAGATGATGAACAACCACCTCCAAGCCGAAATCTTGTCGTCAATCTTCCCGATAACATAACCTAGCACGCCACCAAAGATGCTAGCCAAACCATTGCCAGCGAACCAGATTCCGTGGCGGAGGGAATGCTCAGATGGTTTGTACCAAATGCCGGTGATCAGACTGAACCTAGGGCTGATTATGCTCTCGAATACTCCAAGGAGAACCCTGAGTATGAGGAGAGATATGAAGCTTGAGGCTGCACCGTGGCACATCAGTATTATGGACCAGCACAGTGTAGTCAGTAGTGTGGCAGTATAATAGTATATCATGATAAATATTATATCATATAATATCTCTGGGGATTTTCGTGATATGATATCATATAATATTACTCAAAAGCCAACGATATCGTATAGTATAGAGATCTATATATCGTAATATATAGTGATATTTCTTGATATTATAGGCTCGGAAATACCTACCAAAAGGGATCTAGATCATGGTATATAGCTAATAGATAAGTTTAGATAGATAACTAAATATTACATAATTAACAGAATCTCAGATTCTTGATTTTGATTTTTTAACTTAATTTTATTAACACCACTAATATGCCTCCAAAATCATAACAATCAACGCTCTCCTTTATATACCAGTTTCGCAAATATCAGGAAATATCTCCTACCGATTCAGATATTCTTTCTACAATTCGTAGCTCCCAAATTAATAGGGTAAAAGACCCCCTTACCGACCCTTCTTAATATATAAACTCTCCGGCACCTTTATCAAGATCATCTCGATCTACGGCCAAGAGACTTCGAACCTCCTGGATCTACAATCATATATCAAACCCTAACCGAGGGACTATTTATCTGAATATAATCGGCAAGCTCGAATAGAGATATAATAATTGTCTTAAAGTCTATTTGATCTCTGGCAGTACCTTTGTAATTATATAGTATTTGAAGACTCACAGTCTAGAATCTATAAATAATCGGGAATAGCAATTCAGGAACCAGTAATTAATAATTAACGAAACTCACGTAAAGATAGAACGAAATCCTAATCGAAAGTATTAAAAGCTATTTCACTATATTAAAGGCAATTCTCTTGATCCCAATGTCTTGAAGATACTTTAGGTATATATATTAGTTACTTGCTCTCTTGCTTTATAACTAATTTGCCTTCTTCCCTTTAGAGTTTTCCTTTAATACTTGAATCTTGATATTTTAACTTAATTCCCAATATCCTATAATACAATTCGAGAATGGGTATTATAATAATATAATAATTACAAGGAGTTTATATAATAAAAGCTTTAATTTGCCAAATCAAAGATATATATCTCTTATAATCTTTAGACCTCTCTGAATTTACTAGTTATACTTGAAATAATTACTTATTATATTAATAAAGACAGAAAACTTTAATACTCGACTTTGGCCTTGAAATCAATTATTGGAGATTATACGAGAGATCACCTTATAAAGGAATTAATAATAGTATTAGATAAATAGGGATTTGTGTCAAAATTAGATTATTTTATAATAAATAATATATCAAATAATAATATAATAATAAGATCTCTTAAATACGATATTTTAATACTTTTTAAATCTTCTATCCATTTTGCTAATTAATAAAACTCTTTATAAGTTAATGGAAACTTAATTATAATACAAAAACCTATTAATTATACTATTATAATTATATACTCAATCTTATTTACTAATCCTTTCTTTTCAAGACCGATAATAAAAGTATATAAGAGATCGAAGATAATAGTAATTATAAATATAATATAATAAAGGCTAATATTATAAAATAGCGGAAATACGGGCTATTAGACAAATTCTATAATATTATCGTTTTCATTTAAGGTTTAGTTTAAAGGGAGTAATAGTTTTAGGAGTTTAGTAATAGTTTATAATTGGTTAGGAATAATAGTATAAGGTGGAATTCGTAATATATTATACTTGTAATTGCCTTGAATTTATAAGATACTATTAATAAGTTTTGTAAGAGATTCGTTAAAAAAGAAATAAAGTAAGATATACTTGATATTAATAACTAGATTATTTTACGGGAAATTAAGTTCTTTCTCGAAAAGATCAAGGAGTTTATAAAAGTAATAGAATCTCTTAATTCAGAACTAGAATTCACTTTTCCTAATATAAAGTATATCCTTAATCTCTTTGAAATAAACAAAATACTAAATATTAATTATTCAGTAATAGGACTAATATTTAACTCAAGATAATTAAAGTTTGAGAAATACTATAAACTCACTAATAAATTACTAGTATATATTATAGTAGTTATTTTAAATCCTCAATTTAAATAGAAATGACTCGAGATATATTAATAAGTTAATTAGTTTAAAAAGGCGAAAGTAAGAGTCAAGAAGCTTTAAGAAGTAAATATAAGTCTATAGATATACCTTTAATATTAATGGAATCTTCACGAATTACAAATTCCTTCTTACTCGAATATTTCGGTAATAACAATAACGAATTTGCCTTATTAAACGAATACCTTTCCTATTGCGAATCCTCACGAATTAATATAAGAGAACCAATCAAGTAGTGACTAGAGGAAATATAATAAAAGCTATACCTTAACCTCTCGAAAATGGCTCTTAATATACTTAATATTCTTGCTATAAGTACTAAACTTGAGTGTCTCTTTTCGGGAATAAAGATCTCTCTTACCGATTATCGAAATTATATAGGAAATGACCTTCTATAAACTCTTGAATATTTGAAATCATAACACAAGATCACTGATCGGGAATACGAGTTGTTAGAGAGTCTTTACGACTCGCTAGAGTATGGGATTCTATAATACCAAGGCGCTAACGAGTGGGAGAAGGAGTATATAGGAGGTATTAAGGGATTTGGGGATATCGGCGGTCACTGAGAAGCAATTGGGAGAGTTTTGGGGGAATATAATATCGTATATTGGTAATATTACTATATCGTATATTATAAGAGCTCTTCCCAACTATATGATACTGTATATTAATCTTTTGAAGTAATATAGTATCAAGAATCGAGATATTATCAATATACGCACTGTCACACTACTGACTACACTGGACCAGCAGATGACGGCCGTTGAGAGGCATTTGCCGAGAGGAAACTTGACGAAGCCGATAGAGCCGGGAAAGCTGGCAACAAGGAACCCGAAGTAGAAGGCGCTGCTGCACCAGGAGTATTGCTGACCGCGGAGGTGCGTATCGGTCTGGATACCCATTATTGCGGTATAGCCCAAAGTGATTTTGTCGAGATATTGGAGCATGTAGGTCACGAACATCAATGGCATTAAGCAAATGTATTGATTAGTCGTCGGTTCTGGTAAAAGGCATGTTACTCACCGAGTATCAATTTTTCGGAGGATGACTTTCTCCTCATCGTCTACAACGACGATAGGTGGTGAAGCTTTCTCGTCATCTTGGATGTCAATCTCTTGATCAACTTTCACCTCCATATCAGGTTATTCTGGCAATCTTGGGAATCTCGATCTGATATCAGGAGGCTGGTGAGCTGAAACCGTGACCGGTAGCTCGACGGGTGGCAGGAAAAACAGTTTTGGAAAATATCTTTCCGCCAAGCTTGGAAAGAAGCTGAGGCATGTTTTATACATGTGCTTACATCTTGTCGAGGCTTCTCTTGAAAGCACCCGCCACTCGAGGTAGGCGATTCGCGGAGCCGAACAGTGGCATCGTGCCTTCTAGGCTTTAGCAAAGAGGGTTTGGTACGCATCGTAATGATTAGTCCAGGGTACTGATAAGTCGCAAGCCAAGCTATGGTCATTTTCTCCGATCTCTACCGACTTCACTTGATGCCAACAGCATCTCAAAGTTGTGAGGCTGTAAGAGGGGAAGGACGCATGCCTAAAAAGCTGCTATTCTGTTGGTTGATTTTTCCGTGGCTTGCGAGCCCTTTCTCCGCTGCCCTCCAGGCCCAACCCCCCGCTGCTGACCCATCAGGCAACGCCTCAACAATTGGCCAGAATCTCCGAGCACCTTGTCGCCTGCTCCATCCAGCGAAGCAATGACAACCTTGATCCTCCCTCAAGAGCCTTGACCTGATCCACTCTCGAAATCATCTCCAAAGCTACGGGAGTAATCCAATCTCACCTCAAGGTTTTTCACGTTCTGCCTAAAGTTCTTCCTTGCTCTGACCCTGCAACATGTCTCAATCATCACCGGATGATGTGCTCCAGCTGAAAGGTAGGTTGTTGTTCGCTGCTTAGAGGCGTGTTGCTGACCTCGAAGGGTGCGATGCTTGTTCTTTACGAAAACTAAAGTGTGATGAAGATTGGCCATCTTGTGGAGCATGCAGACAGCGGAATCGTCAATGCTCGGGACCGAGAACAAAATTGCGTGCAAGCCGACAGAGAACAGAAAGAGAAACAAGAACGTATTTACCTCTGATTCCAAAAGCCA
Organism: Hyaloscypha hepaticicola; assembly: GCA_002865625.1. Taxonomy (NCBI): domain Eukaryota; kingdom Fungi; phylum Ascomycota; class Leotiomycetes; order Helotiales; family Hyaloscyphaceae; genus Hyaloscypha; species Hyaloscypha hepaticicola. The sequence goes on from KZ613515.1 coordinate 385,001, forward strand.
GTAATCTCCCTCGTGATGAGTTCATTGCCACAAGAGAGCTACTCCACGCACAAGTCGACCCCGACAGCTACACGAAGTCGATGGAACCAAGATCGTGTCCACTCTTTCTCTCTACGACCAGCAGTCCTCCCGCTGATGGATTTACTGCAACAGGAGATCTCCTTCGCGGAAAACTTGGGCCCGCATCTTACGACGAATCATTTACCAATGATGAATTGGGGACAGAAATGAACATGGATCACAAATACACTACCTATTCAATCCCTATGGACTATACCTCAGAAATTCTTCAGCCGATGGAAACAACTGGCTTTGGAGGTCTTGAACCTTCAGTTGCATTTTTGGATTTCGCGACTTCCTGGTGTCCTGGATTCGATCCCTTCTACCAACTTTCGGATCATCATATTCCAGCGGCAAACTCCCTGGTGTTAGATACGACGGAGGTTCATGCCCTGAACCACTACCAAGATGCCTTCTCCAAGTATAGAACCACAAAAACACCACGGTGGTCGACCCACAGGCTTCTTTTGGACTTGGCCAATGAGAATCCGATGTTGATGCACCTAATTCTCGCGGTTTCGTTGAACGATGTTTGCTATAGAAAAGATAGCGGATCTTCAAAAGCTGCCAAAGATCATTTCCAAATTGCCCTTGGAGACTTAATAAAGGTAGTCAATCAAGACTCGACGGAACAATACACTCTTTGCATGGCAGCCTTTCTCTTCCTCTATCTTTACATCCCGAAGGAGAAATTACTGCCACCACACACTGTCAACCTGTTGAGCACAGCTGTGAAGGACTATGTTGAGAGCCATCGACTTGACAGCCTGTGCCTTGAGCAGCAGCCCGAGACAACACCAGAAAGTACCTTATCCTCTTCCAATCGTCATGTACTTGCTCGTCTTATTATCTGGACTTTCGATGAAGACGTCAAATGCGGGTTTCAAGGGTACGGTGGATATCTAGCAGAGTACTTGACAGCTCATCGCGAGCGTACAATGGCAGTATACGAAGTGTCCCGTGTCGTTCTTCAGGAACATAAATGGGGAGAGACATACCCGAAAGACCAAGCGGAGGATGACGACGACAATGCTATGGAGCTGGAATTTCTTTGGGTGCTTACAGCGCTGTGGCAAGATATCAATGAACTCACACGGAAGCCTGCGGCTGACCAGGCCGAGTCGCGCCGCCGCATCGACCAAAGGTTCACTCTACTGCCGAAGGTTTGTTTGCTTCTGTTTCCATTGGGAAAAAAGCTGACGAGTCATAGAAATATTCGTCTGTATTTCAGAATTCGGCCAGGACAGACATGCCTCGTTCTCGAGTTCAGATAAATGCGGATTACAATGTAGTCCTTTTCAATGCCCTCAAAGTTTACTACTTCCGGGCTAGAATAGGAGAAACTGAGTTGGAAGCTCCACCAGATATTCAGAAAGCACTAATGCATATCCTGATCATTATTCGGCGCACATTTGCTTCCAATGGCAACGAACTTCATGATCGATTACAATGGCCTCTGTTTCTTGCTGGCATTGAGACCGACGATGGATTTCATAGCGATTGGGTCCTTTCGCGCATCTCGAAGAATAGACAGAAGAGAGTTCTAGAAATGGTTATTCAGAGGCAGACTTATTCCGGATCTCGGTTGAAGCGGTTATCCATACACGAAATTCGGGATTTGCTTTTTGAAGGACAGATTGACGCAAATGTAGTTTTGTTAGGTGCAGAGTACAATTCGCTTTGGGATATTCTGGCAGAGTTTTGTTCATGATTTGGGTGTCATGGTACCATTTTGCTTGGCAGTCGGAAATTATGCTTTCAAATTTTATTGCTATTCGCGTCACTCATAGTCTTACACTTTTCTAGCGTTCTATTTGAAATCAAGACACCAATTCTCACTTACACAAATTGTGATCTATTCCGTCCCACAACGCAGAAGCCGGAAGTCATTTTAGAACATGCCACCAGTGGATGTCAGAATTCGTGACGCAATACTGCTTTTCAATATATAATAGCTCAAGGAACATTTAGAGCCTAACTTCCTTTTTGCTTTTTAAAATATTCCCTGATTTGAGGAATAATCTGCAAAGTAATGGCTCGTCACTTTACGAATATTCCACAAGTTATAGTACATTGAAACGCATCTTTGCGCGACAAATTCTGACAACCACTAGTGATGCAGTCATTGCCAATTTGCTAACCGGTCACTTTGAAACATCCCAATCAACCGGAACAAAAACTCAAGCAACAAGGCAAGGAGACGCGGGCGGAGTCGTACAGTGGCTGTAGCTTGCTCCATTACCGGTTAGCTTCGGAATTTTGGGCCAATCAATAGTGAGTAGTAGAGTGAATCGTTCGCCCCGCATCAATTGATACTCTAATCAACCAACAATTGGGCCTTCATGTCAAGCCACTTGAACTCTTTCTTTTGAACTGACACTTGGCTTGTTACTGGCGATTGACAGAACAATTAAAGTAGCATAAAATAAAAGGACCTACCATCCTAGGGCGACTCGACAACTTTTGAAGTGACGTCAAAATCCCATCTTCGGGCTCGGTCAGTTTTCTAATCATGACTCAATCAAACTACCTCAACCTAGCTGGCCTTCAGCACAATATCAATCAAGCCATCGACGATATTGATTCCATATTGAGACTCATCAACAAAAAGGTAGCCCAAACAACGCATAAAAATGGCAAAAGTTGACCCGTCCCAGATCCATGAGAATCCTGAGCTGGGCTATTCAGAATTCAAAGCTCACGACAATATAGTTTCACTTCTGAATAAGCAAGGACTAGAAGTGATACCACACGCTCACGGCCTCGAAACATCCTTCTCGTGCTCCTATGGAAATGGCGGAAGAACTGTCGTCTTCAACGCCGAATACGATGCCCTTCCCGGTATTGGCCATGCCTGCGGACACAACCTCATTGCTACCGGCTCTATTGCTGCATTTCTTGGCCTTGTCGCGGTCCTGAAAAGCGATCCGTCAATTAAAGGCACCGCTCTGCTCTTAGGAACACCAGCAGAGGAAGGCGGCGGAGGCAAATTAAAGCTCATTGCTGCCGGTGCGTACGAAAATGTCTCCGCATGCCTCATGACACATCCATTTTCTACTCCTGGAAATGTGACCTACGGAACCTGCATGGCAAGTTCAAAGTTCCGAGCTACGTTCACGGGGAAGGCAGCCCATGCTGCAGCGGCTCCGCACGAGGGTATCAATGCTCTTGATGCGGCTGTGCTGGCTTATAATGGTACGAGTATGTTGAGGCAGCAGATCAGACCTGATCAGAGAATCCAAGGAGTCATGATCGAGGGTGGTAAAAGAGCAAACATTATAACACCGAAAAGCGTACTGGATTACAATGTTAGAGGAAGTACTCTAGCAGAGACCAAGGAGCTGCACGAACGGGTGGTAAAGTGCTTCGAAGGAGCGGCAATTGCTACTGGGTGCAAGGTTGAGTTTCTACAGTAAGTACTGAGAGCATTTATGAGGATTTGGATTTCCTGACGTCGTGTAGAACCAATATCTATGCAGACCTTCGACCAAGTCGTCCTCTGTGCGTTGCATTCTCGGAGGTCATGAAGGGAATCGCTCCAGAAGAGACCTGGGTAGTGAACGAGAAACCCGAGCCAGGTGCCTACTCGACAGATCAAGGTAATAGTCAAACAGTTCCCTGGTAGAATCGTCAGCTAATACGGAACAGGCAACGTCTCCCACGTCTGCCCCAGCTTTCATGGTCTGTATGCTATTCCAATCAAGGACAATGCGGCAAACCATACTCCAGGGTTCACTGAGGCAGCGGGTACAGATTCAGCCCATAAACTGACGATCTTGACGAGTAAGGGAATGGCTGGTGTGGGTCTAAGAGTCTTACTGGATGAAACATTTGCAAGTGAAGTGAGGGAGCAATTCGGGCTGCTAAGAATGCTAAGTAGTGAAGCAGATGATTGATCCTAAGAGATAAAATTGGAAACAATTGTCTAATCAGTTTTATTGTTCCATATGCAGCCAGCTTTTATCTCATTCCATTTAGGTTTAAGAATATAAAAAGTGACCTCACGAAGCGGATGCACGAACATCAGGCTTTAGACAGCATGTGTTTTTGAGGGAGTTCTCAATAAGAGGGGGTGGGTCCTCCAATGAAATATCCCCTTAGATTATCCTCTATCGATGATTAGAGCATACAACAAGGTTATCTGGAACGCCAAGGTGAGGTAAAGCAGAAACTTTATATTTATCTAAAGCTAGACCCAAACTATGCCATGCTTATCATGTCATATCTTTTTGGCATACTACGCCTTCTCCTTACCCGAGTTAATACATCATAAATTGTTAGCAGTGAACCCTTCCAGAAAAAATGCCGCTTCCTGATTGCTATCTCCTCGCCTGCTCCCCCTAGTCCTCTTTATTTCGGCGCCCAGCTTCGATTTCAGATCTCCCAGGAACAATGGTGCTGAGGTCGTACACGCCAATGAGGATCGGAAAATCGACAGCAAGAAGTAGAACAGCGACCAAAAGATACCAATTTAACAAAGATGCTGCAAAAAGGCATGCTCCGCCACCCTGTTGCGCATCAGGCCTAATTCGCTGTAACATTAGAGGGTTGACTCACAGTGAGAAGTCTGAGAGAAAGTTCGCCTTTACTAGCTCCAGCTAGCAGCAGTGAATCAGCTTGTGTCGAGCCGCCGCCCTTGCTCACTATAGTCAAAGACTCAGCGATCAAAGCAAGCGACTCGCTTTCAGCGAATATAGAAGCTGCAATAAGGACGAAGCCGAGGAAGATACTAAGGAGGAGCAAGACCAGTACGACATTAACACGAATTGAACATATGAGCATGATGAGGCTGAAAACTGCCATGAAGACGACAATGAAGCCTGCAAAGAGTTAGATGTAATTTTTGCAGAGCCACAAAATCTTGCTAACCGAATGAGGCGTGGAATTGAGGAGAAAGGTCCCCCCAGTCTTGCGCAGTAGCTTCAGTAAGGTTAGCCAGTGGCGGAGCATTGAATGCACCAGCAGCGTATGCTCCAGCTGCATTGTAAAAAGGCTGAAGTGTGGCGCCATATGTAAGAAACCAGCTACCTGGGGCAGACGTCAGCGAGCTGGAAAAACTGTATACATGCGAGACAAACCATAACCCATGAACAACACGAACGAAAAGGTATTGCCCAGAATAAATTCCATCACTGCTGAAGCTATAACGCTGAATCCACCAAACCAAAGATATGCACCACTTCAAACTTGTCAGCTGGAGTTAAGTGAAAGGCATCGGATCTTACATGTCTGCAGCACCCAATTTCTGCTGGTTTGAACCTCTCCAGCCCATCAGACAGCACGATAGAGGTGTGAGGGCCATGCCAATCCCGACCAATGCACTGCAAAAATATCAGCTCCAGAGATTCATGCAAAATTTGCGGCGCGGAGAACTCGCAGTGGAGTAGGGATTGCAAAAGTCTTTGCAAGATCGTGCTTCACGGCAGTTTGGGGATTTAGGAACAACTTCTCGAAGACCGCAGGATCCATACTCAAGGAGTCGACCCGGGAGAAGTCTTTTCCAATGCCATTCCTCTCGACATCGGCAAAGACATTAGCTCGTGCTGGGGTTGCGTTTGGCATTCTTACAGACTGTACTGGGATGATTTCCTGGCTGCGAAACTTGAAGAAAGGTTCGTATCTGGGGACCTTATGGCATCTTAAGGCGTACCTGTGCTAGATCCGAGGCATTTCAACAACATCATGTGCAATTCGACATCGGCTCATTTAGATGAGTACAATCTTCGGTATCGGGAAAGGGCAATGATCAACCTAGAGTAGATATAGTGCGTCGGCAGTGTCAAGTAGATAGAGGCTCGCCGGAGAATAAGCTAGCCCTCAACGTCGAGTTAAGGCTGTCAACAACATATCATGACAGCTGAGTCAGGTAGTTCATCCAGAGGGGCTTGGAAACTGCGATTCGCCTTTATTTTAGCCGCGTTGCAAAGTGTGGAGCGTTCTCGTTGAGCAGGTACCCGGGTTGCATATGTGCCGCAGTAGCCTGAGCTTCCGAGACAGTCCATTGATATGCTATAATAAATCAGAGTTGCAGCTTTTGGATTTTATACCCCGTCTCGCTAAGAGATGAAACACAGCCAAATGTCTAGCTCATGTTTCAAGGCTGGAAGACTGTGTTCGGGGTTTTCCGTCTTTAGCCAGGAGGAAGAAATAGACGGTTGAGGATATAGCCGACTAATCTCCTCATCCCCGAACACTCTTTCTTCTTCGCTTCCCAAAATCAACCTCTGGCTCGAGGGTGGGAGACGAGGGTTTGTTTTTCATTCTTGCTGCTGACGCAGGCGGAGTTTGAACAGAGATACCGTGTCTACTTATCCAGTCGAGCCCTTCTTTGGCTGATACTCGCTCAGCAGGGTTCCACGCCAGCATCTGCTTGAGAAGGTCAAAGAGGTTTTGCACTTCTTGATCCGATGCATGCTGCCTGTTCCAATGATCCTGGCTCATGATATTGCGATGTGCTGAGGACGTGATGAAATTATGATTTAGACGGAATCGGCATAAAAACTCAAAGATCGTTAATCCCATGCTCCAAATGTCAGCGCTCTGGTCGTAAGTCGCATTGGCTGGTGCGTTCATATGTTTTATCCCCATGATCTCTGGGGCCAGATATCGAACTGTTCCTTTCATGTGATCGGACGAGGCTTTGTCCCAAGTTGCGTGGCCAAAGTCGATGATCACAGCACGAAGGGGCGAGGATGAAGCGAGTATGTTATCTGGTTTGATATCTCGATGCATACACCCATTTGCGTGTATGAAGGCGAGGCCTTGCAACATCTGGGCTACAAGTACAAGTCTTGAGTGGTTGTCTAGATCTGATTTGAGTATGCCAGAGAGAGTTGTGGCAATAAGTGGCTTCGTAACGATGTAACACTCATAGACTCCCGCAGGGCCACTAGGCTCAATTGTGAGGAGTTCCACGAAGCGGCTTATGCTTTCCTTGGGAAGATATGAGCATGAGGACACTGGATGGAAATGAAAACTTACAGGACAGTGACAATTCTCTGTTAATGTTCTTAGGTTCCTCACTTCCTCATCAACGTCTAGCCTAGATCTCCTGTTCTTCGCAATGATCTTCTTAACAGCGTACGGATTCCCAGACATATCTGTCGCCGCGCATACGATGCAAGAAGAGCCGGTGGCAAATGTGCCCTTAATTCTGTACCTGTCCAACAAGTATTCTGAGGACTGGGGTGTTGGTGTCATGAAGAGCGGGGGGCGATTGTCGTGGCTGACTTCAGAAGCGAGCTCATCCAGCTGGCGGCGGTACAGCTCCTGATCAATCGCGACCCATGAGAACATGTACTCAAAGATGCCGAAAGTTAGGATGGATGGCTCTTTCGGCAGCTCTCGACGTTCGCCCTTGTATAGAATTTCTCCATTAAATCTCATGGTGCCCTCGGCTTGTATCAGCAGCCTGTTGGAGTCGAGGTTATGGATGAACCTTGCATGTCTCCCTCGGACTGATGGTTCAGTTGCGTTTGGGGTGAGAAGGACGTCAACGGCTCCATGTGGATCTCTGGAATTTGCTTGCCACCTGCCACGACCAATGAACCAACCAAATTGTGGTCTTGCAGGTGGAAGTTCCATATTCAGTCTCCAGTAACCGCCTTGAATCTGAGTCTGAGGCCCCAGCTGGATACCCTCCCCACCAGTGGACTCCTCGTCATCATCTTCCAGGGACTCGAAAGTTTTCCGGACATGGATGAATCTCCGATGCCAAGAGTACGTTTCAATGTTGTCCTCATCTTGAATGGACGATACAAGGTTGTGGAATGCGAGTCTGGATGAAATCGAAGACGGAGTGAGTCGTGCAAAGTCACCTGACTGTTCTTCTTCTGACTCTTCAGAAGCCAGGGGAAGATCTGGTGTATTTGGCTCAGTGGCGACGGACCTGAAGGATTGAGCATTTTGTGATATAGACATAACGGATTGAATTGGTATATATCGCCATAGATAAAGAATGACGAAGTATTTTCAGCTCAAGGCAGAGAATAGAAGAGGGCGGTGTTGGGGTGGGATACGGTGGCCGATAGGTACGCAGCGACTTGAAGTCTGGAGGTCATCCTGACTGCCCCTGTGACATTGTCGCTGCAGCAGTTTCCAACCCAACGGGGATATTGTAATTGTGTACCTAGCCGATTCTCCTTAAATATTCTACAAATGATGTGTATCAAATCTCAGAAGTTCGTTAATGGTGAAGTCTCACCAGTTCAAGTCCACATAAATGTTCAATCTTCCCGAGGTCCGTGGCACTCTGGATGCCGGCGGCGTGTAAATATCAAAGCTGCGGTGCTGTCCGCTGTTGCTCGCCGCAGCACCAGAGGCCGTGCCCAGCCAACCACCCAGAAATACATCGCCACCATCTCTGTTCTCTTCAACACATCGCCGCTCTCACAACCTCCACTCTTCACCTTCGCGATACCTTCCTCTACCCGCTCAAGATGGATCCTCCCATACACCATAATCGAAATCGCATACGAACTACTTCCTTCATCGCCGAAGACAACCCTCATTTCGTCCGACTCGCGATGCAGTTCCACGCCGATCGGTTACTGAGCAGGCTGGACAGGCTCTCCCCCCCACGATGGAAAAGTCAAGAAGAACTTTACGAAGAAGCCAACTTCAAGCCTGGTATGAGAATGACGCCTTGCTCGCCTACTCCTTCAGGCACGCCGTCTCCAACTGCCACTCCTTATATGTTCTCCATCAACAAACGATACGACACGCCAGAATCGCTGTCACCGCCACCTTTTGCACAGACAAAGGATCAGGGGCACTTCGCCATACGCAGTCGCACACAAAGCCGCAAAACTTCGAAATCGTCCATCTCGTCAAAACCTAATGGAATCACAAAGCGTGCTACTTCGAAACATTCGATGATAACTCGATCGCGATGTAGAGGGAATTGTCTGTCGCACAACCATTGCGTCCACTCGGGTCAGGCGTTGCGAATGCATTCCGATGTCCGATAGCAACATCGCGAACAGGGTACTTCACAACAGTATATGTTATGCTTCGTTCCGGCGTTGATGGACCAACACAATCGGTAGAAGTAGTAAAATGGTGACTTATGGTGGTTTGAATGGTGCTAGAAAAGAAGGATTCAATGCAAGAGAGAGAAACCTCAATCGTCACTGGTAATCCCACAACACGATGTTCCAAGGATCGATGGAACATCCGTCCAGTGTATATCGCCCTCCACACCTCACTGCTACGACTCACTTTGATCCAACATTGCACCTCAACAATGCATCGGAGAGCCTTGGTCAGACGGACGGTTTGACCTCAGCGGATGACACCAGCCCTTTGTGCGATACCTCCTGTGCGAGAGTTGGTACTGCAGTTAGCAGCTTGAATGCACCGAAGAAGATCTTGAGTTAGTCGTGGCGTCAGCCTGGGCTTTGCTCTCGTGGGCTCTTCCCCGAATCAGAAAGGAAGGAAGAAAATAGCGGAACCCGGCGGTTGGGGTGCTTTATTATTCATGAACTTCTACAGGTTAGTGACTCCACCAAATCATTTGCTTTCAGGGTTGAGCTAACAAAACCATAGATTGCCAAAATCAGATTGGGGCATACATCGATGGCAGACTGAAAACTTGGATGGTGGCTACGCTCTGGGCTTTCGATCCTTTTACGTCTGTTAGATAAGGAATGAACGATCTTGAGTTCGTTCTCCAAACAATTTAGCACATGAATCACGAGTTCTGAATCAAACATACATCACAGAGTTCACACTCTAAAATTCCTGCGAAAGGCAATTGATTTATTCTTTCTACTTGAAACTCTCCTTCAAACTCCGAGGCCCTACATACCGGAAGTCCATCTTAGGGTTCGTTCCAAACCTTCACTTGACATCCAAGAGCTTGTTCCGCCATTTTCTCAGCCTGTTTAACTGTCCATCACAATAGACCGTCAAGGGAGTGTGCATATTTTTCACTTTATAGCCAGTGGAGAAGCCCTCCCCAAGCTTCCCTTTCAATTCCCGTTCTTCCAACACATACAACAGGATTCTCTGTCCTGTGAAATAAGAAGTTTCAATTGGGTAGCCCACCTGCCACTCGAATATGAAGTATTGGAATTTCAATATCGGCCTGGCTGAGTAGTTTCCGCTTGAGAAAACACCACCTTTATTGTTCTGTTTACTGACATGATTGAGCTTAAATTTCAAAGAAGACATGACCTATGTGCTGCAGTCTTTGCACATTTAAGAACAGGAGCTCTATCCTTCATATTGTAGGCCGAACTTAAGCCATTATTCGCCCTCATAATGCTGACGCTATAATATGTAGGGATGTGAATCTTAAACTTTGATACTCTATTCGAAAAGCGAAAGCTGATACCTTGAACCCGAAGCTGTGTCGTGTAGCTTGTTAACATTCTCTCTACTACTACAACAGCGGCAGAGAATGATGGCTGATTCACTATCTGATCTTGCAGGTGTATATTAGTCAGAAAATGGACACGCATTAAAATCCCACACCGCCAAGTCTATTACCTGGTGGCAGTTACTGTAGTTTCGTGTAGTTTCGAATGCTTAAGAGTCACAAACTCTGTATCTTTCGTTGCTTCGGCATACGAAGGGGCCGGTTAGTTCGACTCATGGCACTTTGAAACTGAATACAATACCGCACTGGCGAAAGAAACGCAACGAGGTGAGACTGCGGACCTGATACATTTTTATTCCATCTTCAAGTCGTTAAGGTGGTCTACATTTTCATCGATACAGCGCATATCCGCTCAAAATCGCCCAACCATTACCCCAAATCCCCCCCCAAAAATCGTTGAATCGTTACATCGTTCCGTGTGGCGTACCCATTCTATTGATTCTAAAGAAATTTTTTGTAACCATTCATGAAAAGCAAAACTTTGCAAGCAGTTTGTGCACACTGACACGCACCCTCGCAATCTTAGGTGCAGATCTGGGAACTGGAGTTCCAGCAAGTGGCACACTTTGCGGGTTGTGGAAGATATCTCTGGGGTCCACGACGCTCTTGATTTGCTGCAATCTCGGGAGATTCGTTCTCCAATACTCGAGGGGCCCATTTACCAACGTTGGGTCAACATACCCAGGGTACGCACCGAAATCTTGTCCACCTGGCATACCGTTGCGTATCGTGGTGTTAACGCCGGCGAGAAACCTCCTGGTCTTGGTCTTGACTTTGCCGAGACCGACGGCATATGACTGCAGGTAGAAAAGTGCATCGCGGTGAGCATAAGCTGTGGCATCTTGAGCGATGTCGTTCACGGCTCCTCCTGCCAGATCGAAGATAATGAACCACACCAACGTCCCCTTGTCTACCCGATCAAGGTACGCAAACAAGCGGTCAATGGCCTGATCCGGAATTAGGTCGGCACCATTGAACGTCAGTGATTTGGCAGCCAGAGGTGCGGCCAGCCCACCAGCAGCTCGAAGTGCCACGGTCTCTCCCCAATGAGTCACAAGTCCCAGCCAGTCCTTAAAGACGAGCGTTTTGTGGTCCTTGTATCCTGGAAATTTCTTATTCATCTCCAGCTTGTTAAACTCCGCTTCGCTCCCAAAGTAGGTACCCGAAATGATCATCCCTAGTTCCGAAAGAATGACCTCACTAGCAAATTTCCAACTCAGGTTTGGATCTGAGACAAACTTCTGCCAGGTTTTGAATGTCGAGGCCAAAGTGCGCCATGAGCCGACAGTGAAAGAGTATGAGTAGTGAACGCACTCTCCCGGTTCGGGCTCAGTGCGGACGACAAATGCAGTGACGATCCCAAAGCTTGCACCGGCTCCCTTGATTGCCCAGAAGATATCTTGGTTTTGCGTTGCTGATGCTCGAACGATTCTCGAGTCGGCGAGTACTACCTCAACTTCCTCAACATGGTCCAAAGCGGCACCCCAAAGTCGAGAGCTGGGTCCGAGGCCACCGATTGTAGCATGGCCTCCAAGTCCTACTTGTGGACATGTTCCATGAGCCATTGCTCGATTTCCAGCGTCGTGCATCCGCTTCGTGAGGTCCCCAAGAAGTGTTCCCCCTCCCACTTTGGCTCTCCAGGTAGTCCGGTCCATTTGAAAATGCTGCAAATGCCTCAAATCAATTACCACAGCTCCATTGACCCCACCAAGGCCTAGATTTGTTAGTACATATTTATCAAATCTGGGGAATTGGAATGTACAATAGTTAGCGTAGCTGTGGCCGCCACCTCGAGGCTGCACCTTGAGACCATTGTCTGCTGCGACTTTCACAATTGCAGCAACTTCTTGGGCAGTCTTTGGGTAAGTGACTGCTGCCGGCTTCACTGGGATGGTGAGGTTGTATGGCCTGACATCTTCGATCTGATAACCGATTTTGCTGGGAAAAGCGTAGAGCTTCTCATCCCCACCCAGTGCGGCCTTGATTCCGTCTATCAGGGGCGAGCTCTGTGATGCACCCATCCTGACTTTTTTTTTTCCCACCACGTCCAAACTCTGAGGGAAGACGAAGCAGACATGGCGCGCCTCAGACTATAAGAGGGAACTTGGTGAACCGTGCCTGGGGAAACAACGAGATTGAATTCAATCTTTGCTTTCGCATCTGTGAAACTGGCGGTCAGCTCGCCACGTGTCTAGCAGTTCCTGTATGCATTATGTATGTAGAGTAGCTGCATGCGGCATGCCCAGCGAGCCCAGTTTCAAGCGTGGCGAGTAGCGAGCCCCTGATATTCGGATATACTGAATCCTGCTGTGCTGGCGCCCCGCAGTGCTGCAAGCGACATTGCTGACGGGCTCGACGCGGTTACTGCCACTGCACCACTGCCAGCCACGGTCTCCCACGGTCTCGGATCTGACTCTCCAGCACCGGCGGCACGCTGCTGCAAAGAAGTACTGTAATAATAAGAAAAAAATAAGCAAACAAGTTCCAAACACAAATAACCACGGCCCAGGGTCCACGCGTACAGTCCAGCGAGGGCAGTGTCCACGGCTGCATAATGCTTCCACCACTGATCACCCTCGAGGAACATTTCTTCTCCACTGAATGCCTCAGCACTTTCCAGGCCAAGTACTCGGAGCAGCTCAAGTATCTGCCTGGGCTGGCTGACAAGGTGCGCGACCTTGGCGAGCTCCGGCTCCAAGACATGAACACTGGGCGGATCTCACTCCAAGTCATTTCACACGGGCCCGGGACGCTGTCCACGTCGCAATGTCTCGCCGCGAACGATCAATTGGCCACCGCTGTCGCCAAGAATACAGATCGATTCGCCGGCTTTGCTGTACTTCCAATGATTGAGCCTGATGCGGCGGCAAAGGAGCTCGTTCGCTGTGTTCGTGAGTTTGGGTTTGTCGGGGCTCTGATTGACAATCATGTCAGCGGAAAATATTACGATGGCCCAGAGTATCATCCAGTCTTCCAGGCCGCACAGGAACTTGATGTTCCCATCTATTTGCATCCAAGTAAGTACCCGCTTCATAGAGCTGCATGCGGCCTTGGGTTAACCTTACGGTATTTAGCATGGCCATCGGAAGATATGGCGCCTCGATACTCGGGAAATTACAGCCATGGTGCTGAGGCCAGTATAGGCGCCTCGGGATTCGGGTGGCATTCGGAAACGGTTAGGCCTCTGTCCTGATTGAATTGATTGATGCTGACTTCTTCATCTTGAGGCGCTGCATGTCTTGCGCCTGTTTGCGGCAGGTGTCTTTGATAAATTTCCGAGGCTGCAAATCGTCGTCGGTCATTTTGGAGAGATGCTCCCGTTCATGCTCCAGCGAGTGTGTGATCTATCTATTCGGTGGGGAAGGTTCGAGAGGCCGTTCCAGCAAGTCTGGGATGAGAATATCTACATCACGACGAGCGGAGTATGGTCACTTGATCCAATGGCTTGCATCTTGAGAAACACGAAGATCGAGCGGATACTCTACAGTGTGGATTATCCGTTTGCAAATAACGAGAAGGGCTTGCGTTGGATGGAAGAGTTGCAGGGCAGTGGGTTGGTGGGGCAAGAGGATCTTGAGCGAATTGCATACAAGAATGCTGAGAAATTGCTGAGAATCAAAGTGGTGGAGCCAAGCTCTGAATTGTATTGAAGCTCGCTGGCGGGCAGCATTAGGCGTCAAATTGGTTGGTTTATTTTCTTGGTGCCCATAGTTCTGGTGCCTGATCCCGTTCTAAAGCTGCGATGTACATCCGTCGAGTGGGAGTTAGCATCAAGAGCAACACATTAATTCTTTCTTTTATAGAGGTGTTACCTTTGCTATGTAGTTCCTATCTATTTGCATCTCGCAAAACAAGTGGTTAAGAGAATGAGAGTTTTCTATCACGTATGCGTATTACTCTAAGACGAGCGCACCTGTTCGAATATCTAGCAAGTATGGCATGAAGTTTCGAGGTGCCCATGAGTCTACCACTTAAGGCCTTGCTCTACTGGCCCTTTTGTAACACACCTGCTTCTTCTTTGCTGACTGCCGAGGCAATATTCAGCTGTTATCCATTTTCGTGCATGGTTTCGGAATAGCGTTTGCAAGCGCAACCGTGCCGAGTTTCGTCTGACCTCTCAAGTGTAGTCCCTAACTACTTGAGGCTATTAGTCTAATGTTTTGATGCTCGCTCGCAAGAGTTGAAGAATGTTTACTGGTCGGGTAACCCCACATGCGATGACTAGCCAGATTTCGACTACCTCGGGCCGATCACTACTATCAACTTTCAGATGTTGAAGTGCAGCCTTAATATCAGACCTATAAACATTCTGGTATTCATCCTTGAACGTTCTATATCTTTGGTGTGATCGCGGCTATTCATTGTCATTACCGTATCTCGGGAGAGAAACGGCTCGCTTCAAGTCCCCTCCAGAAAAGAAACATGGCTCCTTCATCATGGATCAAGAGTCACCCTGGCAAGGGAATTTGGACATTCGCGGCTTCCCCTTTTGGTTGATCTATTTCCTGCCGCCTTTCACCCGTCAAAGCTCAAAATGGAGTCTCCGTAAGTCTGTCCTGGGGTTAAAGGCAGCCAAGATTTAACAACTTCGACCATACTTCCATTAGCATCGCTAATTAGAATCCAGGGAAAGCCATGGGAGTGCGAATTCTGCAAGCAGTACTACAGAATATGTCAGCAGTTGAGATGAAGACTCCCGTGAACCTGAAGCCCGGCAAAGAAGGGAATCGATTTGTGAAAATCCTACCAGCAAAGAAAAGTCATTACATAGGCATTGTAACAAAAGATAGAGAGATTCAACCCGTTACTATTGGAGGGACTTGGTACCCCAAACGACCGTCGCCGGGCATAGCGGCGGATGCCATTTTGCATTTCCATGGTGGTAAGTCCTCCGCTAGAACAGCGTCGAGGCATGTTCATGTGAATCCAATGTTCCAACACTGTGCTGAATGTGTCAACCAGGAGCGTATGTAATTGGAGACGGACGCCAGGACGACTGCGGTTTCGCAGCGAAGACACTGCTCCAGCAGACCTCAGCCACCCATGTTCTCTGCCCCCAGTACCGTCTAGCTGCAAACCCAGGGGGCCGGTTCCCATCTCAGCTCCAGGATGCCATCACGTCGCTCCTGTATTTAATTGAAGAAATAAAAGTTCCTGCCGGCCAGATTACGATCTCAGGAGACAGTGCAGGGGGAAATCTCTGTCTTGCATTGCTACGATACATTGCAGACAATCCAAAAGCCGCAATTCCTTCCCCAGGCTGTGCATTTCTGTGGTCACCTTGGGTTGATCCTGTATTTCCTCCCCTATGTCACCTCAATTGATACGGATTCCGCAAACAAACCTAGCTAATAATGGGCTCAGGCGGGATCTCTCGAAGAAGGTTACCTCGATAAGTCACCCAACGCGCCAACAGACTACCTTGTTGATAGCTTTGGCGCAGCTGGCGCTTGGGGTGCCCGTTGTCTTTCCCCATCTTCAATGACCGGTATCAAGCTCTCGGACCCAAACATCTGCTTTATCGGCTCCGCATTTGCAATGCCAACGCCTCTCTTCTCGACGGGTGAGTGCGAAGCGCTTTATCATGAAATGTGAAGGTTTACGAGGAGTTCTCCGCCGTCAAGGGCAATAAGACAGAGTTGCAAGTTGCTGCGCAGTCAGTAGATGATATTAGTATGTAGTTCGTTCCTTGTATTGTTCGTCTGTAATCCTGATTTGGGATCATCGCTAATTAAGTTTCTTCAAGTTCTGGTTGGGAACATTGTTGGGTTTGAAGCGGAAGCTCGTCTGGCTGGTATGCAGGCAGGAATTTTTGAAAGGTTGTAGAGAAATGAACATAGAGAGACGAAATGCTTTGCTGTAGTCGGCAATCTTCATTTCAATGCTCTTTGTGATCTTGATGCCACTATTTACAAAGGTTATATCGGATTCAAGGCTTGGTGAATCAAGTCGCAAATGAGGTCCATTGAAAAGGCGGCGTCGTTTGCACCATTGTGCAAATACTCCTTATAACCAGATCGCAAAATGACGTTGGCTTCAACGAATCGTGGCAAGCCCGGTCTCTCCCTGTACCTCTCCTCCAGGCCTCGGTCACCCATATATTCGTATTGTGAATCAATTACTCTTCGTCTCATAGTAAAGAAATCGTCAAACGCAGTCACAATCGACTGCAATATGTTAGCCCATCCGTCACCTTCTAAGAACCAAGAAAAACTTATGAGATGACAAATTTTCGGTTCATCTGATTCTTCATGTAATACTGAGACCCTAATGTCTATGATAGCAGGAACGATTCGTAGTTCACTAGGGGTTGTCAGAATTCGTGGCGCAAAGCTGCATTTCAATGTACTATAACTTATGGAACATTGGTAAAGCAACAAGCCACTACTTTTCAGATTGTTCCTCAGATTAGGGACTATTTAAAAAAAGCAAAATGGCAGCTGGGCTCTAGATTTCCCTTAAGCTATATTAAGATTATATTAAAAGCCAGTATTATATCACAGATTTTAATAATCACTAGTGGTTATAATAGTGATATAAAGGTCTTGGTTTTAAGGTATAACTAAAGAATAAAGTTAAGAAGGAGAAGAGACGTTAAAGGAAGAGAAGTTCTTAAACTATAAGATAACTCTTTAATTTAAAATATTAAAAGTCGATTTAAGGAGTCGATATAAATGAATTAAGTAAGAAATTCACGCAATGAAGACAAGGCAGATCTTCCTAGCGGCAAGCTCTAGTTACAAGTAATCTTACTATTAATAATAAAAGAGGGTAGCTGTGGATTATATAACCTTAATATCTCCTATCTTAGCCCGAACCCCGCGGTGTCGGGGAGGGCGTCAGCCTTGCCTGGAGCCTCTTTCAGTTATTCAAGTTCGAGTAAAAGGCCAGAGCGGAGTTTTAGGCGGCAATTGTGAGGCCAAATGGTCCCAAGAGTATAAGAAAGGGGTCACCGCCCATGAGTATTCCATTGTTATTGGCGGAAATGCTAGGAGCGGCACATCGGCTGAGGCCCTGGACCAGGTCCTCGACAAAAGAGACTTCTCAAATAAGACAGCGAATGAAGAGAAAGGCAAGCTTCATTAGGATTTCAGCAAGCGGGATTTCTTAGCTAGACTCGTGGCATTCTTCTTTTAGTCTCACTGTGGATATGTTAAGTACGAGGCATGGGGTTGAAAGCTTTTTTCGGACAATTCAGTCGACAGATGTCTAGAACCCTCGCGAGCAGACGGCCCTCTCCCTCCCGAACAACTTCCCTTTTGCATAAAGTTAAATTTAGACATCGATCTTGCTTGACGTTTTTAGGTGATGCGCAAGAAAGACTTTTTTCTTTTAGATAAATTTCTCTTTAATACAATAGACGTCTCCTAGTCAAACTCAACAGTATCCTAAAGTTGATCTTTAACATTGCCATAACGTGAGAAAATTTTGGCAGAGTTATTCATCAATAATATTGTGCAGTTTGAAAAGGGTTTCTTCCCATACAGGATAGGCTAAAGTTATCTCGATTCTCCGAAGCTTCGCTTCAGATTTTTACTGTCACTCTTTGATCACTGTTCGCCTTGGTGGCAAGCTCTCGGTTGACGCCGTCGATGCAGTATGCTACACATAAATATTTATTTGCTAGTTAAAAGACTAAGAAGATCGAATTTTAGCTTTACAACCCTAGAATGATTTTAGAGTACTGGAACAAAACCGACATTGTATAGAACCCGTGCTGAATAGTACGGTCGAGGGTGTGTCGAGATAGATTTAGGGGCACCAGGGGTGCTGATGCTTGCAGTTTAAGTGGCCAGCGGTGTACGGCCCCCAACGACAAGGATTCGATATGCGCTCACACCATCCCACTTTCGCGGGGTTCTGTGCCTCAAAGCTAAAGCATATGTGAAGTTCAAGTGTCCGTCGCAATATTGCAAGAATCGAGTTGTGAATTTGGTCTTCTGCTGCACTTGCTGCCACTTGCGTTAAAACTATATATCTCACAAATGAAATTTCGAGATCGCAACCCGAGCTTCAATATGGATGACTATCGGGCGTCTGCCATGTCTGGGCTGTTTGACGCGCCCAAGGCAGCTGAGTCCGACCTCGACGAGGGGGTGAAGGAATGTATGTCATTTTTAGCAGCAAGGAGAGCAGTATCATGATATTGATTATTTAACCCGCTGATTGAGACGACTCGTAGGTCTACCTCCAGGATCAGAAGTGCTTTCAGTCAAAGGTCATGGAGCCAGCCTCTGGACTCGATCCGCACGAGTAGACACTAAATTAGCTGAAGGCACTCTAAAGTCCTACTTTCTAAAGGTTAGACTATATTCCACTTCATGAGAAACCAATTCGTTCCAGACCAGCAGGCTGTCCAATAAGTCAGTCAGTCAGTTCATCAGTTGAGGATATATTCGAACTGATCGACTTACGTGATTACTAAGCAAAGCCTTTAACTGACTGACTGACTGATGTCGACTGATAAGCTGCTGATTAAAGTGCACGGATAAAAAATGTATGTGAAAAATCCCATAAAAAAGTATATCTTCAAATCTCGCCACAATTCACTCCCCTTTATATACCTTATTATATACTAGTACTAGAGTATTATTAAAAGGGATTTTAAAGATTTTTAAGAGTTTTTATAAGTATTCCTATAAGCTACACTTACTCCTCTTAATCCTGGATTTTAAGGGCAAAATAAAGGGGTTTTGGCTTAACAACGAAGTAAAAATTGAGGCTTTTAGGTTTGCTTAGTAAGTTATTAGTAATCCAACCACTTGTTCGCCCCTTACCTTGCATAACTAGTGCATAACATGTATAAACCATGCATAAAATCACAAGGCCTCAACTTATAAGCGCTTATAAGCTGAGAATATTACCAACTGATCGACTTACTTAATTTTATAACCTCAACTGATTGACTGATAACTGATATACCAAAAATTTCATAAGCGCTGACTGACAGCGGCTGACTTATTGGACAGCCTGCAGACCAGATTCAGTGCTAACCAAACTGCTTGGTCTATGCAGGTAGCCACCGGAGATAATGGGCGCAGCATGATGCGGGGAGAGTTCGAATCCTCAAAAGCTATCAACGCAGTCATATCAGGTTTCGCACCGGGGCCCGTAGCCTGGGGTACATTCAAATCAGATCCCGATCTCCACTTCTTTCTACAGGATAATTGACTTTAAATATATATTTTATAAATTACGGGATTTTTATTTAATAAATTAGAATCTATTAAAACTATTAGTATTCTTAAATAACTGGATTCGGAAGTGGAAAGAAAGTATTGAATTATATAAAGAGTTAGAGAATAGTATTAAAATAATAGAAAGTTTGAGAATAAGCTTTTTTAAAAGAGAGGAATAATATAATATTCCGAGACTATTTTTTATAATATCCGATATTATAATATTTAAGACTCTTATAATATTTTATATAATAGTATATTCGAGATCTTTATAATATTTTATATTATAATATATAATCTATTTATAATAATTAGAATAAATATTATTTTAATTTATATATATAATTATTTTTCTTTCTCTCTTTTTTTTTTTTTTTTAATTTTAGATCTTTTATTTATAAATAATATCTAGAAGATTCGAATATTATATTATATTTAATTTATTTATACTTTTATTTCTTATATACTATTATATTTTATTAATAATATATAATCTAAATTATATATAAACTTATTATATAATTTTCTATATAATAGTTAATATATATTATATTATATAATAATATAAATACTTGAAAATTATTATAAAAATATAATTTTTAATTTCTTAAATAATTATATTTATTTTTTATTATAAATAATATTTAAAGTTTAATATTTAATAAATTATTAAATTCCTTATTAAACTTTTTTAAAATAAAGATTTTAATATTATTAAATTATATTAAAGTATAAATTTTTTTTTAATATAATTAATATATATTACACGAAACGGAGTGTTGAGGTGATTGCTGAAATGGTTGTCTAAGGAAGAGAAGCTCGTATAGAGCATCTGAGAGAAATAAAAGGGGGTACTACTGAGTAAGCCTAGCACCGGGAACAGTACGGCCATAAGCTCCTGGTGCTATGGCAACCAGTCACCCTGACATGCGATAATATATTATATAATAATTTTTTTATAAAATTTTATATTAAAAATAAAATAATAAATATTAATATTCTTATAATTATAAAATTGAAATTTAAATAAATATATTTTATTATAATTATTTATAATAAAAACTTTAAAATTATAAATTTAATAAATTTTAAATTTATTATTATAAAAGATTATAAATTTTTAATTATATTTAATTAAGAATATAAATTCTTTATTTTAAATTTATTTATTATTAAAGAAATTATAATTTATTTTTATATTTTTTAATTTAATAAATATTTTATATATATTTATTTTAAATTAAATTAATTAAATATAAATTATTATATAAATAAATATTTTTTTTTTAATAAAGTTATAATTATTAATATTTAAAACTTGACTTTTCCTTTTCTTAAATCCTTTATAAAGTTTAAATATAATTACTTTTTTTAAATAATTTAATTTATTTATTATTAAAGATTTTTGAAATTCTTTTAAGTTTTTATTTTTTTTAAGATTTTATTTTATTTATTTATTATATTTTAAATATCTTTTATTATTTATATAATATTCTTTTTAATTATAAGTATAATAAATTATATTAATAAAAGAATTAAATTTAAAAATGGATTTAAAAGACTTAAAATTATTATTAAATATATTATTATAATATAATTTAAACTTTTTCTTTTTTTTAATATTCTTAAAAGTTTAAATTTTTAATTTTAAAATCTTTTAAAATAAAATTACTTTTATTTAAATTTCTCGTTTTTTCTTTTTTTATTTATAAATAAATAAAGTTTTTAATTTATTAAATTTATTTAATTTAATATTTTATAAATTTTATTTCTTTTTTATAAAATATAAAAATAAATTACTTTTTAATCTCTTTATTTATTAAAGTAATATTAAAGGTTTTTATTTAATCCTTTTTAAAATATAATTCTTGATTTATTTTAAAAGAAATTATTCGAGTATATAATTTGAAAATTAATTCTTTATTTAATTATAAAGTTCTTAAAGGCCTTAAAATATTTCTTATTAATATATTTAAAATATAATAATTATATTAATTAAAAAGACTTTAAAACTTTTTTAATAAATTTTATAAAAAAGAGAATTTTACTTTTATATAATCTTTTAAATATTATAAATATTATTTTATAATATATTTATTATAATATTTATTTGAATTAAATACTTATTATAAGTTTATAATTAAATTTTAAAAATTTATTTTTATAAAAAAATAAAAGTTTTTTATTTATTTAAATTCTTTTTATAATATATATTAAGAGTTTAAATTTTATAAGACTTTTTTTTATTAAATTCCATTTTGAGTTTATTATATTATAATTTTAAAATAATAATATTATTAAAATTATTAATATTTATTAAATTAAATATAAAAGAATTTTTTTATTTTAATTTAATATTCTTTAAACTTAAAGATTAAAAGAAAATAAAAGTTAAATTAATAAATGAATTATTAATAAAAGTAATTAATTTCAAGTCTTTTTATAAAATATTCTTTTTTTATTAAAGATTTAAAATATAATAATTAATTATATTAATTTCTTATTTTTTTTCTTATAAATAATTAATATTAAAAGTTAAGAATATTTTAATATCTTTTATTATTATAATTTAAATATTAAAAGTAAAATTATTATTATTATTAATAAGATTATTATTATTAATAAGGGTTTAAGATTCTTTATTATTAAAAGTAAAGTTTAATAATCCTTTATTATTCTTATTAGTAATTTAATTTATTTTATTAATTTAATTAAATACTAGAATAATACTTTTAAGATAATAGTTTAATATTATTATTTATTAAACTATTTCTTATTAAAGAGTTAAGAGATTAATTTATAAAATAAATAATAATAAATAATAAATTAATAGAATTAATAAATTATAAAACTAATAGATTTAATATAAAATTAATTTTTAAATCTCTTAAAAAATTCAAATAAATATCTATTATATATATATAAGTAATTACGTGTTTATTTTATATTTATTTAATAAGATATATATTAATTTATAATTAATTAAAGAAATGAAAATATATAAGTATTTATAAACACTTTATTAATAATATATAATTCAAGTTATATATAAACTTATTATATAATCTTCTATATAATAATTAATATATATAATAATTTTATTTATTAACTTTTAATATATATTTTTTTTATAATAATTTTAAAGAGTTTTTAATTAAAAACTTTAATTAATTTAAATAATATTTCTTTAAAAAGTTTAAATGATAATTATATAATTTCGATATTAATATTTTATAAAAAGAGAATATTATTTAAAATTTAATTAATCTTTTTAAAGAGATTAATTAATAAATTATATATAATAAATTTATCTTTATTTTATTTTATTAAAAATCGATATTTCTTTACTTATAATATAAGGAATTATTAAAGGAATATTAATAGTAATTTTATTAATAATAAAAGAGATTTTAAAATCAAGCTGTTTTCTTTAACCTTTCACTTACCGGTATTATAAGGAGAACTTTAATAACGGGAATGTATTATTTTGTTATTTAAGACTTTATAAAACATTTTAATCTCGAGTATCCTCGATTATCTCACGATTATCAGTTTCCTTTATCTCTTATAGAGTATTTAAAGCTTTCTCGAAATCGTTAACTTCGTTAATCCTTAGAGTATTTAGAGCTTCGTTAATAGCTTTGTTAATATTATTAATAGTATTAATTGAGAAGGTTTAACTATAGATTCTTGGCCAGTTATATGCAATACGATCCCACGCAATACGATGCCTTCAAATACGATCTCAAGACCTCTCGTTCCTCCGTAAAAACGACCCCCTTTACGGACCACCTCAAGACCGGCAATTACGTATCGACAGCTGCTACACCCTGTAAATCGACGGCTACACAAATCGACAGCTATTACAACACCCCAAAACAGATAGCTACGCAAATCGACAGCTGTTTCACCTCAAAAGTCGTCAGTTACACAATCGACAACTGATACGCCTTCTCCAGTGGAATCCAACACCCCTGAAGCTCTAGAATCGACCGTCAACGCCTTTACGGCTGTAACAACCACGGCCGTTCCCCATACTTCCACTTCCCCGACGACTGGGCACCCCGGAAAGTCGTCCGTTTCTTACACTTCGGCTTCCCTGACGTTTAAGAACCCCGCAAAATCGACGTATGACGCCAACGACCTGTACGAAATCGATGGCTTACACGAAATCAACAACTTTGAGCACGGATACTGGGAAGGTATAGGCAAATTGTAAGGAGGAATGGGCATACGGGTATGGAGAAGACAAAAATGGTGTATTTAATAGAACGGGAACAATTGACTAGACTGAATTAGGCAATCAGTATTAGGTCGGGAGGAAATATTATTTTGAGCCACTTTTAAAATGGTTCCAATATTGGAACGGCTGTATACTTTAAATATACTGGTCACGTGAAAGAGCGTACGTGTCACGTGGCTAGTCCCAATTAGGCTTAACTGCACTCCGGGAAAGGGTATTAATACTAAAGTGTTAATTACTCTTTTTTATAAAATAATAATAAATTAATTATTATTTTATATAATTAATATTCTTATAAATATATAATAATTATTATATATTATTAATAAATATTATATAATTTTATATATAAAAATATATTTTAAAGATAAATTAAATAAATCTTTAATATTTACTTTTAATTTTCAAAAATATATTAAAATTATTTAAATTTTTATTTTTTTATTAAATATAAATTATTATAAATTATATAACTTTTATTTAAATATTCTTAAATTAATTATAAATTCGATTATATTATTCTTATTATATTAATATATTTAAAATTTATATTTTATATTTTTAATATTTTATTCTTAAATCTTTTTTTTTAAATATTATACTTATTACTTATTAATTATTTTATTCCTTATTCTTGATATTTTATTCTTAAATCCTCGTTCTGTTCTTAATATTAAGGCTTTTAATATTAAGGCTCTTAATATTAAGGCTCTTAATATTATTAGCTCTTAGTATTATTAACTCTTAATATTACTAGCTCCTAGTATTATTAACTCCTGGCATTATTGGCTCTTGGCGTTATTGGCTCCTAGGCATTGCGGCTTCGTGGGCGTTGCTAGCTCCTGGCGTTATGGGTTCGTGGGCATTGTGGGTTCGTGGGCATTGTGGGTTCGTGGGCATTGTGGGTTCGTGGGCATTGTGGGTTCGTGGGCATTGTGGGTTCGTGGGCATTGTGGGTTCGTGAGCATTAGTGGCTCCTAGGTATTGCGGGTTCGTGGGCGCTACGGGCTCTTGGTATTGCTGGCTCCTGGGCGTTGCAGATCCTGGAAGCCTTGGGAGCCTTAAGTAACCTCGGTAATCGTGACTTATTTGCGGGTTATGGCTAGGTGTTTTAAGGGGTGTTTCGTGGGAGGGTCTATGCGGGTAATTGAAGATATACTTTTAAGCGAGTGTAACGGCTAGAATGGGAGTAGGGGTAATGGCCGTGTATTATGTGCTTAGAGAAGCGAGTGCGAGTAAGGTTGCGAAATGGCATACAAGATTCAACAAAAATGTCAAGAAATCGGGCCCTTTAATAATGGGGGATAAGGGGCAAGTGCTAGTATAGCTATAGCTTTTACTTTGTAATTTCATTACTATAACTATAACTATCCCTCATTTAAAGAAGAGTTGACGCAAAATTGGACCCCCGCCTTCCTTCTAGAGGATACTTGACACTTTGGGATAGCTGATACAGGGATGTTATAGGGATTAGGGGTCATCTCTCCTATGGAGTTCATCAATTAACTTGGGGACTCGTCTCTTTTTCTGAATACTGGATTTTACATTGGCATCATTACAAAGTCCTTCGTTATTGTCTCCCAAATGTAGTAGCATTATAACAGATGAAATGGCCGAGTGGCTTTTCATTTGCGTTGCTCTGTTGACCTTCTCGTGCACAAAAGTTCCTTCCTCTGCACTTCAGTACGCCAAGCGGTCTCTCTGACAAAACCGAAAGCAGACTTGAGCGCGTCGAGATTGCCTCCAAAAGCCACCAGATTGAAGGCTCTGCCACCATCTCCGACCTATCCGTTCAGCTGCCAGCAGGAACGCCAGTCACGTGACCATGGAGGATCCCTGTAAGCGAGGAACACCAAAACCTCTCGTTCTTGTTTACATATAAATAAAGCAGCTATATACCACTTCAATACTAAATTACACCACAACCACAATAGCAGAGCTCACTGTTTTTGATTTTACCGATAAAGGGACCCTAAGACCTGATAAGGAGCCTTTGGAATCGATAGGCGATAAATTTAATCCCATGAAACTGTTCCACTTCGACTAGGAGATTCATCTTCCGGAGAACGTCTCTCTTAATAACCTTATTACCTTATTTATTATATATTATACACTTGAAATCATGGATATGATTATTAAGAACACGAATAACTATACGCAATATTCAAGGAATGACATATTACCTAAATCTTGTATAAATCAATAATATCCGACTTGCCGCGAAGAGCTTTATCTCTACTTTGCGATTCGAATTTATATAACACTATATATATTAAACGAGATCTTTGATTATTGGAATATAAGTAAAAATACGCCTATATATGATTTTACAGATCTAATTCCTAGGAATCGGTTTCAAGAACTCTATATGCGGGTCCGACTAGCAAGAATGGCCGTAAAGGGGATATACGTTAAGGTAAGTAAAGTACTACTTTATTTCGTTTTAATTTTTTGTTAAATTTTAACGAATTTTTGTTTGTTTAGGTTGAGCCTTTATTCATGTATATCCAAGATATTAATTTATAAGTATGGAAGTTTGGCAGGGACTTGGCAGTCGACGAAATAATAGTGTGATACGAAGGCCGAGTAAAAGAGACAACTACAGTTCCGAATAAGCTTATACCCACAGGTTTTAAGGTTTGGGGAACAGTATAGCGGGGGTTTTTACTTATATGGAACTGGTATATTCCCGGGGAGAAGAATGGGCCTGTAGGCGTTCGAACTCCTAGGGAGCTCGGTGGAACGATTAAAGTAAGGAATGGGGGAATAAGACTCAAGCTGTAGTCCTCCACTTGATCAAGCAACTGTCTAGTCCCTTAAAAGGCTCTAGTTATCACGTATTTCTTGATAACCTCTTTGTTTCTACTCGTTTTGTCGAATACGCTCGTTCTCAAGGGATTAGAGTAACTGGAACTTGTTAGGATAAATCTGGAATAATAAAGGAGCTAGCTAAGCTCAAAAAACAAGACAAGAAGGACATTATACTATGGGGAAAGATATATTCCTTATATACTCCTTCGGGTAATATCTGTTATATGGGATGGAAGGATCAAGTATTCGTTTTAATAATAAGCTTTATTTTGTCAAGTAACGAAATGGTCATACAGTTAAGGAGGAGACTCAAGGAGACCTCTTTTAAAGCTAAAACCTCACGAGTACCATTTGGGGAGGACACTATTAAGGAGTTTAGTATTCCTGTGATTACGGACAAATATAATTATCACATGGGAGCAGTTGACGAATTCGATCACCTGACTGCTCAAAACCCTGGATTACGGTATATTCGGCGTGGAGGATCTCAAGCTCTTGAGCACTAGCTTTTACGAATAGTCCTAGTTAACTGTTATTTACTAGCACTTTGCTCTGACGTTCCAGAGCCACATCAAGTAAGCTTTAGAAGTCAATAGGACTTCCGAAAACAGCTAGTGGGGGCATTACTAGCTATGGCAAAGGGGGGGAGTGAGCCTTGCAAGAAGAGAAGAATATCGGTTATTAATCCTGACACTACGCAAGAGCCGGTAAGCTCACATACACCCGTAAAAATAGTAAAAAAAGGACTTTGTATCAGTTGTAAGGGATTGAGGTTCAGGGATCGGCCCCAAAAACGGGTAGCACTCGCTGAAATCGCGGCTAATTCAAAGCGGCCTAGTTCCAGACACGAGTCCCGGTATGGGTGCAAGCAATGCGACGTTCACTTGTATAAGGAACGTGGTTGTTTTGATATATTTCATAAATAAAGATAGAATTTATGGTATTGTTGCTTGGAATGCGTGCTCTGATTGGCTAGTATTAAGCGAGAGCCTGTGCGCACGGACCAGGGCGTTCCTGCTGGCAGCTGAACGGATACCACGCCCATTCCATCCTCCAAAATGATGGTGTAAACCCCTAAACTCCCAGGGGTCACTGCCTTCCGGTAACAGAATATCAGTCAGGCTTACTTATACAAGCGCTTTCATTGGCCGATCTCTTCGGGAGTGAATTTAAGCCGAGTGGTCACTGGGACCCTATCTGTGGCGTGAAGATGTGGCGTGACAGCCGGTGACATTGATCTTTCAAAGTCTCGCCTCATTATGTTATCACCTGATTCCCATTTTCATATATGTTCTTCCCTTTTTCGTCACAAAAGCTGTGTGTCACACCAGAAGAATACTCTACTCAACTTCAAATACATACTTGCATGAAATCTGATGACGGAACGTGACGCACTCATGTCGACGCACTTTGAACAAGATGAGCCAGCTCAACTAGAATCGGGCTTAGGCTTGCGAATACCGAGGGCAAATGGATTGGATGTTCACAATGGAAGTGTAGCTCCAAACGCTCAAACTGAATTGGAGCCACATAGTAGCAACAGTGAACTAGTCCGTGATGCTATCATTGGCCTTGCGGATGGGCTTACGGTACCTTTCGCTCTAACAGCTGGATTGTCTTCGTATGTTCTCGGTTCTCTCCTCCTATTTTCCGCTCCCCTTCACTTGTGGAGATAAATGTACCTGGTTTGCTTGAGCACAGAAAAATCCCGGAATGGCCCTTCTCTTCCCTGCGCACTCGCTCTAATCAAGCTTCCTCAATTCCACCTTTCCATCTTTATACCTAATGCAATCTTCTAGAGTCGGTTCAACCCACCTGGTAATCCTCGGCGGCCTGGCCGAGCTCTTCGCAGGCAGCATCAGCATGGGCCTCGGTGCCTACCTCGCAGCTCTCACAGACACAAAACACTACGAAGTGGAATTTGCGCGCGAGACACGGCAGATAGCAAATTCGGCGGATTTAGAGGATGAAGAGATGTACGGGTTGTTTGCGGAATACGGATTGGGACGGGAGGTCGTGGAACCGTTAGCGAGGCAGTTGAGAGGCGATCCGGAGGCTTGGGTCA
Source organism: Hyaloscypha hepaticicola (assembly GCA_002865625.1). NCBI lineage: Eukaryota > Fungi > Ascomycota > Leotiomycetes > Helotiales > Hyaloscyphaceae > Hyaloscypha > Hyaloscypha hepaticicola. The sequence goes on from KZ613515.1 coordinate 413,740, forward strand.
AGGTATTTCTTCCTTTTGGATTTTGATATTGTGGGTATGGGGTTGATGTGCAAAGTTCATGATGGATTTTGAGCTTAAGCTTGAGCGGCCTAAGACTTCTAGGGGTTGGATCTCGGCACTTGTGATGGGCATATCTTACTTCGTCGGTACTTCCTCCATTCTTCCCTCTCCCCTCCACCTCCTCCCTCCTCTAGTCAACTCTTCTAATAACCAACAGGCGGACTTATCCCAATGATTCCATACTTTGCAGTCCATAGCGTGAACAAGGCACTCTTCATCTCCATCGGTGTTACTTGCGTTGTCCTCCTTATCTTCGGATATTGCAAAGCTATTGCTACGGGCACGACCAAGAGGGCAGCGTTGTATGGTGCAGTGGAGACGTTGGGGATTGGAGCGTTGGCTGCAGGTGTCAGTTATGGGATTGTGAGGGGTGTTAACAAGGGCTTGGGTGGGACGACGGGCTAGATAGGAGTCAGGGTGAATGGAGTTGGCATTTTGATTTAGCAAATTGGTCTCAAGCACTGGATATGAAACTGATTCTAGTATTTTACGCAATCATGGAATAGTCCTAGACTTGTATGAATACCGTCATAGTGAATAGATTTTAGTTTACTTGTATAAAGTCGGGCTTACGAGCCTAATCGCGTAAGTCTGGGTTTTCCAGGCTGTTTTAGCGAGCGCACCACCCAATTTCATCAACCCCACCAATATGCCAACTACCCCCCCACCACTCGTGTTTAACCACGCAACAGGCTTTGAAATCGATACAAAACACAAGGAAGCGATACGCCAGCTTCATGGCTTTGGAGAGAAGTTAACTGCGGAGCTAATGGGGCGCTACAAGCTTAGCAAATCCACGATCCACCACGTTTTGGCGTACGATGTGCCCGAGCGAGCTCGCCCTAAGCTTAGTAGAACTAGTCGACCACAGCAGTTAACGGACGCAAAAGTCAACGAGGTTATTGAATACTGCGCTAAGAATTGGGAGCAAAGGATTATGGACTATCAAGCTCTTATCGACGAGCTAAAATTGGATTGCAAAGCCTCTACGCTCCAAAAACGACTCCACCAAAGAGGGTATTTTCGGTGCGTCGCTTGCCAAAAGCCCTACCACACCGCTGCGCAGGTTCTTGGACGATTACTTTAGGCGATTACACACACATTCTGGCACGAGGAGTGGCTGAAGGTACTTTGGTCAGATGAGGTCACATTCTTAGTAGGAGGGAGGGCGGTAAAGGCTAGAGTAACGAGGAACCAGTCGGAGAGGACACACCCAACGCGTATCTAGCATCAATTTCACCGCGGTGGTACGGTACCGGTTAATGCCTGGGGAGCTATTGGATATGGCTATAAGAGTCCTCTATTATTTCTCGACGGTTCTGGTAAGAAGGGCGCCTTTACGCAGAAGGATTACCTCTCCCAAGTCCTCGAGCATCTCCAGCCAATTCTTGAAGCCTTCGCAGCTGTGACACACCTCCTTCGCCCGTCCGTTGAGCCCTTATTTATGGAAGATGGCAACTCAGCTCACGGTCACAAGTCGACGAGAAACTACTGTGCTCGATACCGTACAGCGCATGGCATTATTTTGATGTCACATCCTTCTACGAGCCCTGATATGAACCCAATTGAGAAGTGTTGGAGGAGGATCAAGCAGGCATTGCACAGACGCCGTCGCCAGCATACGACGGTAGCCGAGATGAAAGCAATGGTTCTAGAAGAATGGGACAGGATCCCACAAGACTGGATAAATGAGCTAATTCTAAAGCAGGAGCATTGGGTCCAGGTGCTAATGGAGCGTCATGGATGGTCAACTCCTAATTAGATGTAATAAATCGTAAATCAATTGCAGTGAGGTGTGCCTGATAGCCTGGAAAACCCAGACTTACGCGATTAGGCTCGTTATGCAGTAGAGTAGGCAGACACGACAGCAAATCCCTTCGCAAGCTGCAGAAAGGAGATACGAGGGCTCTATCACATGATAATACATACGATCAGTGGAAACCGAAAGTGGAAATCATACCCATTGCAATTATAAGTGTTTTCGTTTAGATGTCGTGGGTTAGTGAAACTCACTGGAGCTTCTGCCACAATAAATTCCCCAGAAGTGCGGGGTAAGGAGCCCAGAAATTACCCCGCTCTTAGAGATACATGTAACTTTTGATTTGAGAACTTTTAAGTATTATTACTGCTCTGCACAGGCGCCCAGATATCGAAAGTTGCAGACATCCATATAGATTAACTTTTGATTAATAAACAGTGAGAGTTGTTTTCGCTGTAAGAAGGCTCTCTAAAACGTGGGGTTGGGTTCGCTTGCAGCCCCTATTAATTTTCGCTTAGCGGTTCAGGGGCCATTCACCTTGCCTAAAGAGAGCTATATAAATCAAAGTAGTCAAAATTAGGCATCAATATCTGGCCAAATTGTCGAAGTTCTAGCACACGCAATACGCATGTTTCTGTCAAACAACTCGAAATATCAACTAATATTCATTGTGCTAGAAACGAGACAACTTTAGCGCACCCGAGACCGAATTCCTTCTCTAGTGGCCAGCGTGACTACCAGTCTCAGGCGAGTGTATATCAAGACAGCTCTTTTATCAACTTTGTATTAGAGACTAGAGTCTAGATTTAAGCTTGCAAAGAAACCTACACAAACACAGAAAAAAAATCAAAAACAAGAAGGCATATACCCACAGAAAATCCAAAGTAAGCTCACCAATTTCCTTAGATGATTCGGCGTGTGCAATTGGACTCGGCAGCTAGATTCAATTACTTTTTTGTAGTGTCTCATCTTGTTTCGGATTTCCCACTTTTTTAAAAGAGAAAACTTAGCGAATGTCGCCCCACGCGAATGAAATCGCAAGAAGTCCTATCTCGCCGTCGTGCAGCTGCAAGTTCGACTCATGTGATTCCTGCAAACAAGGAACCCTAAGTTCTGAGGTCGTAGGTATGTCCTTGACGTGCACAATCTTCGGCTCAAGACTCCCTCTCTCTGCTTCGCTGACCTGCGCAATAGATAAACGACCAGATGACACCCGCAGAAACTCGAAAGTAACGGTCACCTTACCGATTTGTATATATAGCAATGGTGTTGATAAGGTGATCATCTGAGTAAATGGTAAGTGTTGCTTTTTGACTTTTATAAAGGAAACAGAGAGCGGAGATAGCGAGTGCCCTGTGCTGCTGGCTTTAGGTTTGGCCGCTTTCGGTGCCGCTGGATCTTCTCCGTTTGCGTCGACAAGCCCCAGCTTATGGAGAGTTGCTAAAGGACGATGGATGCTGGAAGATATGATATGTGCTGTTTTGTCCCCATGGACAAGAGGGGATCGAGAATGAGAATTGGGCACTGAGGCAAGGGGAAGTGGCGGTCACGACTGAGGATCGTTCTGACCAGTGTGCATCTGGCGGCATGACTCCTCGTTGACTTTACGAGCTAGGGCTCATGGGTCCGTGCGCACAGGCTATTGCGCACCGCTAATCTATATCTTTATAATACCTATGGAGAAGTCTGGAAGTTTGTGCAGATTTTCAAGAAGGCATTGGAAAGATGTGAATAAGTGCAACATAAACGAAGTAGAAAATGCAAGCTAACTCCTAGTAAAAGTAATGTACACTTACAAGAATTTCATACCCAGAGTTTAAGTTTTCTTAATGACAAGCACCAGATAACCCAAGACCCTGTATCCAAGAATAATCCCAACCATAATCCCCACCCACTCGCTCTCCAATCCAGTGTGGTAGTTGAAAGCCTCCAAGATAGCTGTTCCTCGAATCTTGCCAATAGGCGCCAGATCGCTTGGATACATACACTGGTATCCTGTGTGCGCGTTACCAGCACAGTCGAACACTCGACTCTCAAACTCATTGACGAGCATGCCTTGGAATACATATGCCTGGTAGTCGATATAATGGAAGACGTATTTCCAGAAGACATTTAAAGTCGCCATGGGGACAAGGAAGCCGTCAACACACATCCAGAGGCCGTTCGCAAACGCCGCGACCGCGAGGGAAACGACGAAGACGGGGAAAATGGAGCTGACGAGCACGATAAGTGACTCTGCTGCGACGAGATCGAGGAATAACCACATGACCCACATCATGAAAGCACTGAACGTGGGTCGGAAGTTACTAAGGAAGTACTCGACGACAGAGAACAGAATCGCGATAAAGAATAGGTACGGGAGCCCAATAAGGAAGTTGGCTATAGTGAATGCGAAAGGACCACAGAGACCGTTAGCGCGTTCTTTGACAAAGGTGGCACGGTCTTCGAGGAAGGCGGGCACGTAGGCTATGGCCATAAAAGACATAAATGAGGAGCCAAAGAAGATGGCATTAATGAACGGTTGAATATCGGTTTGACTAGTTGACAGACGGAGGAATACAGTACCCATAAGGATTGCAAGGCCAAGATACATTACGACACGGATTCCATAGGCGACGACGTCACGGTAAGATTTGATCCAGGCGCGGTGCAAGAGAACAAGGGGAACAATGAAGGCGTTCTGGTGGGGGAACTTCATCTTGATGATGTCTGGTCCAGCCTTGTCGGTTTTTGAGTGGGAGACGACCATTTCGAGGTCATTTTTAATTGCGTGGGCGTCTGGCGAGTTGTCCCAGGCTTCGTGGATGTGCTCGATGCGAGCCTTCACATCGTCTCCCTCCCGGACAATCTCAGTGTTAATGAGGTCGAGGAGATATTCGGCGGGGTTAATCTCAAGAGGCATCTGATAGCCAAGAGCGTTGAAGTATTGTCGCGCTGCCATGGGAGGTCCGAAATAGCATGTTTTGCCCTTTGAAAGGAGGCAAAGCCTGTCGAATAGCTCGAATGTCGTGGTGGATGGCTGATGGATGGAGGCAATGATGACCAACTGCGTGTTTGTGAGTGTGTGGTCAATATTGTAGACTCTTTTGAGCACTCACATTATTCTTCTTTCCTATAGCTTTGATGTAATTTATAACTTCATAACTGAGAGCAGAATCGAGCCCACTCGTAGGCTCATCGAGGAAGAGAATCTTAGGATCAGTGACAAGTCTACTAGCGACGCCTAATCTTTTCTTCTGGCCACCACTGAGTCCCTTTTTAATAGGCGTTCCGACTATCGTGTGTGCTTGTCCGACCATACCGAAGCTGCTAAGGAGGTCATCTACCCGAGCAAGACGATCCTTCTTGGTGATAGAACTATACGACTATCAGCGGTAGGATCAACATAGTTATATCAATGATCACTTACGGTGCAAGTGCCAGCCGAGCAGCAAAATCCATAGTTTCGCGGACGGTGAGACTTCCAATCAGTGCATCTTCTTGCTCGACATAAGCTGAGAGATGCCTCAAATGTTGCCATTCAATAGGCTGGCCGTTCGTAAGAATGTCTCCACGTGTAGTAGCTCCTGCTGCAGCTGCTCTATGTGAGAGCGTGTTGAGGAGAGTGGTCTTGCCAGATCCGGACGGGCCCATGATGGCGATCAACTCTCCAGCTTTTACGAGGCCATTTGCATCGCTGAGAATAGAGAGAGGCTGCTTTGTCAATCTGTCTTTGACTGTCACGTTCATGCCTTGCCATCCAAAGCTTTGAACTATATCATTGATAAGATGAGCAGAAGGGATGGAATTCAGTTCAAGGTCTTTGTGCTTTCCTTCCTCGAACGCAGCGCCGTTGGCGTGCGAAGAACCGTTTGTTGAGGTATCCATGCTGGGAGCTCTCATAGGTTGATGTTGGGAGGAGATAGTTGGAAAGTTCAATTAGAAGAAGAGTATTTGGAGAATTAGGTTTATAGGATCAGAATGATCGGGGCTCATTCATGTGTGGGGAGGATGAGCGACTTCAAGTTTGGGACAATCAGAGACTTATACTGATTGATGCCATCATGCCATCATGCCACGCCACCTACCAGACCATGCGCTACTGACACACAACAATCCTCCCTTCGAGATCGATCTTCACCATTGGTCCCCGAAGCTACAAAGACGACTCGGGGAATTCAAAGTTAGAATACCGCATCGAAGCACCGCGAAAACAATACGCCGAGAACATGACCAATCCTTGCCGGCCCAGCACAGCGCCCAAGAACCCGGGACTAAAACACATAAGACATAAAACATGGGTTTGTCATCGGGTCAGCCCAATCACGCGGCTATGTTGGAAGGATCTGCCGGCGACGACCTTCTCTCCCCAGTATCTGCCGGTTCGGCGACCATAGCATAATGTCCACCTGGTCGGACATGCGACATGCAGCCACGCTTACAAGTAACAGCAACAGCCGAATAACAGTAGTCTCCCCTCTTTGTGGCTTCGGATAGTACATTCGACTTCTGTTACGAACTTACGACATGACTTTCTCTAAGCTGCGGCGCGACGTTTTTTGGTGGGGTGATTAGATCTATGGACGGTACGTACGAGCTCAAACGAATTTCTGCCACCCGAGTCCCGACCACCAGGGGTCTACAAGCTCATTATTTACTTCCGATGCGATTTTTGGACGTTTGGATTTTTCGTTTTCACTTGGCACCTGTCGACCGATCCGCGTTCCGCCTTGGCTGGATTACGAACCCTATAGAAGCTACAAAGGCCGTATGTTCGTTGTGGTGCTTTGTTGTCCGACCAGGGCAGACTCCGGGCGATCGCTTTCGGCGATGTGAACGGCGACGTGAAGGCGACGAAGAGCTGATCGTCACAAGTCCCCTAGAAGAAAATTTGTCTACGCGCATATGTTTCGGCCCCATCTAGTCAATATCGGGTCGCACTTGAGCACGGCAACGCATTCCTTGAGAATTGTCTATCTTTAAACAGATCTTTCATGTCTTCTCTCTAGTCTTCTTGATCTTCCAATAGCCTAGAGGACATTTCACGACTATACAAGGCACTAGCGTTACGGCGAAGACTCCCACCTAGTCCAGTTGGGGAGAGTCATGTCAAGGACTCGAGGCGTACCCACAAGAGGGTGTGGAAAGCTTGTGAGCGCTGCAAAATAAAGAAAACGAAGGTTCGTAACAAAGAACTCCTCATAGTACCATTGACTAAAGTTCCACTAGTGTGATATAGGGGAGCCGTGCAAGCGTTGTAAAGAGGATGGCATGATATGTAGGACAAGCTCTAAGAGAGGAGGGTTGGAATTAGAGTCTGTTTCACGAGAGTTAGAAGAACCAGAACTGAATGAACAAGGGATGCCAATAATGCACAATATTGCCAGGATTCTAGGATGTCTAAGAGGACGCCAAGATAACGTTTGGTCGTGGCCACCAAAAGCGAGCAATCCTCACGAGCTAGAAACCAAAATATGTCCAGCACAACCCGAATTCAGAGAGGAGAACCAGGTAGCCGTTTCAGAAACCCATCGAATATCTTCGGAAAGTAGATATTCCAGTTCGCTAATCCAGGATCCAGAGGTGCCTTTCACTTCTACGGAAACAGCCAATATCTTTCCTCTGATTCGAAACGATGACTGATCAGTATATTGGAAACATCCTATGCCGAAGTATCAACAAACACAGACGAAGTCCAACACCATTCTCGAGATTCCAATGCAGGAGGCACAGGTTGATATCTCAAGTTCCCCTTTCTTCCCCATGGACAGGGACAGCCCGATCTACCAATTTCCCGAGCCGGAATTGGACCTGTTCAACACCAAGTACGCAACAACCCCTTTCATGTCGGACACACTTCTTGGAGATGTAGATCGGACTATGTGGTCACATTTTGCTCTCTGAGAATTTTGGCGGGTTTAGGAAAAGATATGGGACATCCTAAGACTGGGGGATCTTGAGAAGTTGAGTAGTAGAGTATTAGAGATCAGGCTAGGAGTTTTAGCGTCACATTAGGATTTTTCTATAGCAACTCAACCATTTCCTGTTCTGTTTGCAAAATTCAGAACATCAAACATTGACAAAGCCCATCATCTGATTCTATCGAGGTCCTTTCATGCTTATCATTGTCCATCGTTTCAAAGTCCGGTCCTCATCTCTCAGTTCTCAATGCACTGGCGTGCGCTTTTCCTCCTCAGACGACGGCACTCGCTGAGAACTCGGCTATGCAAAAGTTCAAACGCATGATTTTTTTGAGTTCAGTGACACTTTAGCTCTTTGGTAGTGGCTGGTCCTTAGCATCGCCTGATCTTAGAAAACATACGATAAACAAGCTCTGTCCTAAATGCCAATCCCACTCACGTAAGTCCCGCAAATCGGCGAATGACTCGATTGGAGGAGACCGCGACTAGTCGTAATGCACGGCGTCTTGGAACGCAAAACCTAGAATGAGCGGGTCTCAGCGTGGAATGTTCCTGTTGTCTTAGATGACTGAACCGGCTAGCCCGGTTTGTATTCAGAAGGCGTTGATTACTTATCCGGGTTTTACTAACACTGTGTTTTGCCACTATTTACATTTGAGGTTGTGATATGCCAAGTAGCCGCCGAACACCAAGCCACCAACAGTCTAGAGCTACAGCCCACTACTAGGACTCGAGACTTATTAGTAAGAAGCAAATTTTCGATGTCAGATGATTGAAAAATTTCACAAGCCGATCTTGAAGCTTGAAAAGTGGCCATATTCAGTGCTTTACAAGGATGTTTAAGGAGGAGCACCATATGTTGTGATCCTTTTTTTGCATCGCCCGTTACAGTACATCGTAACAACCATCATTCCTGCTCAGTATCCCTCTAACTATTATAGACTTTACGTTTTTATCAAAGCCTTCCAGGGGGTTAGGTCTCTGATATCCTGCCGACCTATGAAAGAGAAGTGCCCACTGTAATCCCACAAGATGAAAGGGTACGAAATATAACCACCTTGGAACCATCGCCGGAGCCTCCCTACCCTGCTGACTCAAAATTCTACAGTCCACTCGATCTACAGTCACAGCCTGGAAATACAACCCAGGCAGCCGCATCCATACAACTTGGAAATGTTCGTGGTCTTGACGATGCGTTTGACAATTCGGATATTTCGAGTACGGCAGAATCCCCAAATAACACAAATGAATTCAAAACATTCCAGAATGGTTTTGAAACGAAGGCTACCATCGGAGGTCTGTATACCTTTCTTTTGATATGAGCGATACTGACTATATCAAAGACGATGGAAGACTGGATATCAATATTCATCAATGGTCCAACCAACTACCTTCCTTACTAGCACCGTCCTTTGTGGACCAGCAAATAATCTTGAACGACCAAAACGCTGATGATACAGCAAGTGGTTCTGAAAGCATCTGCCCTCGACTGAATATAGTGATGCAGGTAGTCGGATCGCGTGGAGACGTGCAACCATTCCTTGCCTTAGGAAAGGTCTTGAAAGAAAAGTACGGTCATAGGATTCGACTTGCAACTCACCCAATATTCCAAGACTTTGTTGAAGAGAATGGATTGGAGTTCTTTAGTCTCGGCGGCGATCCCGTTGCTCTAATGGCCTTTATGGTTAAGAATCCGAATTTTTTACCTAGTATGGAAGCCATACGGAGCGGCGATGCAACCAGACAACGCCGTCAAATGTTTGAGATATTTAAGGGTTGCTGGAGATCATGTATAGAAACCGGAGATGGACTAGTCGGTATTTCGAGAACTGCGTGAGTTAGATTTCCTTACATTTGCCTGGATTTTCTCCGGGAGACTGACGCCATGACAGTATAAATACAACACCCTTTGTCGCCGATGCGATTATCGCCAATCCTCCTAGCTTTGCTCATATTCACTGTGCCGAGAGACTTGGTATTCCTCTGCATTTGATGTTTACGTAAGTTTTCCCAGGGAGAGTTACCATTCTTGCAATTCGTTCTGAATACTTCTAGAATGCCATGGACACCAACCCGAGACTTCCCGCATCCTTTGGCAAGAATCGCTTCTTCAAACGCTGACCCTGGCCTGACGAACTTCGTGAGCTATGCTCTTGTGAGGATGATGATCTGGCAAGAGCTAGGTGGCCTAATCAACCAGTTCCGGAAGAAGGCTTTAGGCCTAGACCCCGTGAGTCTGATGTGGGCTCCCGGTATGACAAGCCGCTTGAATATTCCTTACACTTACTTTTGGTTGGTTTCTTACCAATATTCCATTCGCTACGATTTAACCGAGACTTTACCACAGGTCCCCTTCCTTGATTCCAAAACCTCGAGATTGGAGTTCTCAGATATGTATTTCCGGTTTCTGCTATCTTCCTGTCGCATCAACTTATACACCAAGCGCCGAACTTCTGGCATTTCTCGACTCTGGACCGCCGCCAATCTACGTCGGCTTCGGCTCAATTGTTGTCAGCAATCCAACTGCACTGACGGACCTTGTTCTGGACGCTGTCCTGAAAGCCGGTGTTCGCGCCATCATATCAAGAGGATGGGGAGGCTTCGCTGCCAATGATAGAAAACTCCGCGACGGAGTATTCGTAGTTGAAGATATTCCACACGACTGGCTATTCAAGAAAGTTTCATGTGTTGTTCATCACGGAGGAGCAGGCACAACAGCAGCTGGCATCTCATCTGGCATACCAACCGTCATAGTTCCTTTCTTTGGAGACCAGCCATTTTGGGGTATGGTAGTTGCCAAGGCAGGAGCTGGTCCGCCACCTATTCCATTCAAGGATCTCACATCGGATGCACTTTCTGCTGGAATTATATCAGCTCTTCAACTGGAAGTCCTTCGCAAAGTACAATCTTTGGCTTATACAATGAGCTTGGAGTCTGGATCCTAAAACGCGGCGAATAGTTTCTATAGTGCGCTTGATGTCGATGCTCTCCGTTGCTCTCTTTCGCCTGGACGAGCTGCCGTTTGGCGAGTGAAGGAGACAAACATCCCGCTGAGTGCTCTTGCTGCAGCGATCTTAATTCAGGAGAAACACTTGAGCTTCTACGATCTACAAAGGTGAGTCAGATTTGTGAGACCGTCGTTGGACTCTAATGCTAAAAAGATTCAGATATCGCCCCAAGGAATATGACCTCGAAGATGGACCATGGGATCCTATTTCTGGTGGAGCTTCAGCTCTTCTGGGAACCTTAGCTAGTCTTGTAATAGGCGCCGCAGCGGTACCCACTGAAATTATCCGCGCTTTGAAAGTCAAGGCAACAGATGAGCGAGGTAGCCATGAATCCCAAGAGTGCTCTTCAGCAGCTGAACTCACCGCCAAACACCAAATTCCAAAAACATTCGCAACTGTCCCATCAGCTCATGCTCTGAGCTCATCTCAAGCTCGCCAGTTAATTCCTTCGTCTGCCACAAGATCATCGTCACGGGAGGTCTTGAACAACTCGACAGATAACGGGAAGAAGAGTTCAGACCTGGAGCTCAAGGGAAAGAGACGAACCCAATCCAAACGAAGATGGTTTCAGCGGCACAGGAAGAGTTCCACACAACCAAGCTCCGAATTCGCGGGACCAGAACTTGAAAGTTGCTTCATAGCAGCCTCGGAACCTTCGACATGCCCCTTCTCGGAGCCTGGACCCCCCAATCAAAATGAGAATACCGAGACGCTAAGTACAAGTCACAAAGAATGTCAATTCGCAAGCAAATTCGCACTAGAAAAGGTCACAGGTCGTCGCAATAGTGCTGGTCAAGTCATTGTTTCAAGTCTCAAATTTCCTATGGATTTCGCACTTCATGTCGCCAAAGGATTCCACAACGCACCCAGACTCTACGGAGATAAAACTGTCCGACCACTGCGGAAGATAGACGGGTTCGCAACTGGAATTGAAGCCTCAGGACGGGTAAAACTTCATTTCGGTATGTATTCGGTCGCGAGCTAACAATGTTAGGAATTTGTCTTCGGATTCTACGACGGCGTTTCTGGCGTTGTTACCCAGCCTATTCGAGGTGCAGCAGAGCATGGCGTCGTTGGGTTTGTAGGAGGCTTGGGTAGGGGCGCTGGAGGCCTTGTTCTTAAACCACTTGCAGGTATGCACCCAATCTATGACTTTGCGTTCTGACTAAGTCTTTTAGCTCTGTTCGGACTTGCCGGGTATACACTTTATGGCGCCTACAAAGAGATCCAGAAGCATTTCGTTGCAGGCCCAAATTGTGTTCATTTGGCTCGTACCGTGCAAGGATTTGAGGAGTTGAAAGCTGTCTCTGAGGCAGTAAGGAGGGAAATCTTGCAGAGATGATCTGAGAGAGTGTGTGTGTGTGTCTGTATTTAACATCTGGCGGACAGCGGCACGTGGCCCCTGCTCTAGGGGAGCCTATAGGACTATAGGACACTATAGACTATAAGGACTATATAATCAATTCTAGTTACTTTTAATTATTATAATTTATTTTATATATAATTATATTTTTATAATTTTATAATTATTTATAATTATTTCTTATTATAAATATATTTTATTATTTTTATTATAATTAATTTCTTTATTTATAATTTATTATTCTTAATTTATTTATTATTATTATTTATTATAAATATATATAATATAATAAATTAAAAAGAATTTTTTAATTTAATATATAATTTATAAATATTTATAAAAAATTATAAATTCGTGATTTAATTTATTAAAATAATAATATTTTTTATTATTTTTAATAAATATATAATAAAGATTTTAATTATTTATAATTATAATAAAATATAATATTATAATAATAAAAATAATTATAATATATTATAAAATCTTTATAATATATTTATAAAATTAATATTTATTTAAATATTTCTTTTTTAAATTTAAATTTTATTATATTATATATATATTATATATTAAAATTATAATAATTTTATAAAATTATAATAAATTATAATTATATAAAAAAATTATTTATTTTAACTTTTATAAATTTTTTTAAAAAAATAAATATATATATAATTTATAAAAATAAAAAGAAAATAATTTTTTCTTTTATAATTTAATTAATTATTTTATTATTTAAAATATTAATATATTTTATTATTTAATAAATTTATAAAATATTTAAAAATATATATAAAAGATATTAATATAATAATTATTATTATATTATTTTTTAAAAGTTTATAAATATTTATTATAATAAATTTATAAAAAATAAAAGAAAATAATAAATTATTTTTAAATTATTTAAAAAAATTTATAAATTAATTATTAATTTAATTTCTAATTATAATAATTTAGATTTATATAATATTATACTAATTATATATTCCTAAAGTTCTTAGTGTCACGTGACGGATTATACACGTGACGAGTAAATTTAGACTTAAAATAAATTTAAATTTAAAGGAAATTTATAATATTTAATTTAATTAAAAAGAATTATAAATAAAATTTAAATATTTAAAGAAATTTAATTCTCGAATTCTTTTTTTTTTTAATTTAATTTTTTTAATAAATAATATTTTTTTATAAATATTCTATTTATAAATTCTTTTTATAAAATTATAATATTAAATTAAATTTTTTCTTTTTATTTAAAAAGACTTTTAAATATTTTTTTAAAAAAATAATTTTTTATTAATTAAATCTATTATAAATATCTTTAAAATATCTTTTATTAATATTTTTTTTAAAAATTATATTTTTTATTTTTAAATTTTTATTTATATTTTTATAATTAATTTAATATTTTAAAAAAATAATTTTATTATTAATTTATTTTATATAAATAATTTTATTATTTTAAAAAATATTTATTTTTATATAACTATTTTATAATAAATTTAAATTATTATATAAATTAAAAATAAAAAATAATATTAAATTAATTATAAAATCTTTAATAATATAATTAATAATTTAAATTATATTATAAATAAAAATAATAATTTTAAAAAATATTTTATTAATTAAATTTTAAAATAAATATTTAATTTTATTTAAATTTATTTTTTAATTAAATAAAAAGATTATAAATATTATTAAATTTAAAATAGTATTTATTTTATTTATTTAAAATTAATTAATTATAATATAAATAAATAATTAAAATATATAATATATATTAAATTTAAAATAATATTTATTTTATTTATTTAAAATTAATTAATTATAATCTAAATAAATAATTAAAATATATAATATATATTAAATTTATATAAATAATAAATAAATAATTAAGAATAATTAATAATAAATTAATAATTCACGATTTTAATATTATTTCAAAAAAGTATAATATATAATAAAAACACGTGACTTTTTTAATCTAGAATATAATAAATTAATTCGCGATTTTAATAATAGAATATTAATTTTAAAAATATAATTATTTATATTATATAATTTTATTTATTAATTTATATAAATAGTAAATAAATAATAAAAAATAATTAATAATAAATTAATAATTCGCGATTTTAGAATAATTTAAAAAAATATATTATATAATAAAAACTTTTAAATAAATTTATTTTTATTAAAATTAAATTATTAATTATTTTTTAATTTAATTTAAAATAATTAAAATAAAAAAAAAATTAATATTTTATTAATATAAATATTATTTTTAATTTTATATTAATTTTTATATAAAAATAATATATAAAAAATTTGAAAATAAATTTATTTTAATTAATATATTAATAAAATAAAATAAAAAATTTAAATTATTTAATATTTTATTAATATAAATATTAATTTTAATATTTAAATAATTATTATATATTTTATTAAATAAATATAAAATAAATATATAATTATTATATATATATAATAAATATTTATTTAAATTTCTTAAAAGATTTAAAGATTAATTTTATAATTTATTAATTTTATTAATTTATTATTTATTATTATTTATTTTATAAATTAATTTTTTTATTTTTTAATAAAAAATAATTTAATAAATAATAATATTAAATTATTATTTTGAAAATATTATTTTAATATTTAATTAAATTATTAATAAAAATAATAAAAGATTATTAAATTTTATTTTTAATAATAAAAAATTTTAAATTTTTATTTTTAATAATAAAGAATTTTAAACTTTTATTAATAATTATAATAATAATAATAATTTTATTTTTAATATTTAAATTATAATAATAAAAAATATTAAAATATTTTTAATTTTTAATATTAATTATTTATAAGAAAAAAGATAAAAAGTTAATATAATTAATTATTATATTTTAAAAGATAATTATTATTAAATTCTTATTATAAATATATAATAAAATATATAATAATATATATAATATTTTAAATTTAATTTAAAATTATTTTAAATTATATATTAAATTTTTTATTATATATAATTAATTATAATATATAAAATATAAAATTTAATTTATATATAATTTATTAATTATAATTATTATTATTATTAATTTTTATAAATATTAATATTCTTTTTATAATTTTTTATTATTTTAATATTATAAATCCGTTTATAATTAAATGAAAATAATTAAATTTAATAATATTAATTTTTTTTTATATTTAATAATATAAAAGTTTATATTTACTAATATAAAAATTATATATATTATATAAAAAGGAATTAAAATTAATTTTTAAAAATTTAAATATTTCTTTTTAAATATATATCTTTTTTCTTAAATACTTATTTTTTTCTTTAAAATATATATCTTTTTTTTTAAAATATATTTTTTTTCTTTTAAAATATATATTTTTCTTTTTAAAATATTTTTTTTTTTTTTTAAAATATATATCTTTTTCTCTAAAATATATATTTTTTTTTCTAAAAAAGAAATCTTTTTAATTAAAATAATTATATTTTTTTCTAAATTTATATATATTATAATTTAATATAAAATATTCTTTATTATTAAATACGGAAATTCGTATTTTCTTAATTTAAAATCGAAAATATAATTCTTATTAATTTATTATTAATTATTTATATTTATTATATTATATTATACTATTCTATTCTATTTACTTTTAATTCAATTAACTTTTAATTACTTTTATTCTATTTTAATCTCTTTTCTCGAGATTTCAAATTATTAATTTTAAGAAATATATTATAAAATTAAGATTTATTTACTTTTAATTATATATATATATATTAATTAAAATACAAGTCTAATTCTCGTTTTTTAATATTTATTTTATATTTTATTTAAAAATATATTTTTATTTTTATATATATTTATATATTTATATATTTATATATTTATATATTTATATTATTATTCTTTATTTCTATTCATTTCTTTTATTTATTAGATAATTAAATATATAAGATAATAAATTATAAAATATTAATAAATAATCGAGTCTATTAATTAATTTCATTTATATAATACTTTATAATATATTTATATTAAGAAATAAAATTTATATTCGAGAATTCTATTAAAAGTATAATATCTAATTAATTATATTATACTTTTTGTTTTTTATTTAAAAAAAGATTTAAATAATTATATAATTATCTTAAAATCAAATTCAAATAAATCTTAATTTATTACTTTTTATTTAAAGTTAAATTTAAATAATTATATAATTTATTTAAATCTAATTTGAAATTATATAAATTCTTATTAATTATTAAAGTTTTATATAAAGAAGACTATTATAATATAGTTTATTTCTTATTCTTTCTTATTTATTATTTTAAATCTAATATTTTATATTTTAATCTTTTAATATTTTTTCGAATATAATAAATTAAACTCTATTTAAATAAAATTATTCTCGTATATTATTAATTAATATATTATAAAATAATTTAAGTTTATATATATTATAAAGTCCTTTAATAAATAGATAATCTTTTATAATTTATATTAATAATAATAATATTATATAATCTTGAATATAAATATATTAATTTAATTCTTTAAATTAATTTCTCTAATATATATAATTATTAATATTAATAATATTCGATTAATAATTATATATTAGAAATTAGATTATTTAAAATAAATTATTTTATTCGAATATAATTTTAAATAGTCTTTATTAATATAAAAAAGAAAATTAAAATAATTATTAATTATATTTTATTTAATCTTTTTATTTTTATAAATCGTGTTTAATAAATTGATTTTTATTATTTATATTATTTATAAATCTCGAAATATAATTTAATATACTTTATTATAATAAACTATTATTATAATTTCTATAAATAAAAGTTAAAAAATAATCAAAAAGTAAATTTAAAATATTTATATTAAATTCCAAAAGTCAATTATCTCGAATTCTATTAGATTTAATTTATATAATTCCTTTATTATTAAATCTTATAATTCTATTTTTTATATATTTATTATTATACTAATATCTTTTAATATAATATTTTATAAAAGAATTAATATTATAATTATTCTT
Organism: Hyaloscypha hepaticicola; assembly: GCA_002865625.1. Lineage (NCBI taxonomy): Eukaryota > Fungi > Ascomycota > Leotiomycetes > Helotiales > Hyaloscyphaceae > Hyaloscypha > Hyaloscypha hepaticicola. Next base: position 430,927 of record KZ613515.1, read on the forward strand.
TAAATTTAATTTTAATTTTATTAATTTATTTATATATAAAATAAATTCATATATATTATTAGAGATTATATAATATTTATAATATATTAATTCTTATTCTAGAATAATATTAATAAATATTTTTATATTATATTAATTTAAGGAATTATATTATTAATATTATTTTAATTTATTTAAATATAATAATATCCTTTAATAATATAATAATAATTTATTATTTTTAAATATATTAATAAATAATAAAATTTCTTTATATTCTTATAATATTTATTTATAATAATCTAATCTTTTAAATTATATAATTATTATTCGATTATACTAATAACTTTAAGGAATTTAATAAGAATTAATCTTTGAAAATTACTTGAATTAATTAATATTAAATTCAATTCTTGTATTCTATTTTTAATTAATATAATTTTATATATATATTTAATATATATACTAGAATATATTAATAGTATAATCGAGCCTTCGGTCGATTCAAGAGTCTTTAAATCAAGATTTACTTTTTTATAAAAGTTTAAATTTAATAAAAATTAAAAAATTAAAAAATTCGAGTATATTTTTGAA
>KZ613516.1:16576-43430 GCA_002865625.1 Hyaloscypha hepaticicola
CACTGCCGTGCCACTTCTTGGAAGTCTGTGAATACCTGTTGTGACGAGCCTGCAAAGGGCGAGAGGAGACGATAGGCCACTTCTAGGTTGTCTAAGAAGACCCATAGGTCAGTTGCTAGCTTGGCTCCCGGTGACGTGAGCGCGCTACGTGCGCCCTCGAGAGCGCCTGCTGTTTCTGCGTCGAAGACCTCTGCGTGTGGGCCAAGGGACTTTGATTTACGGTCAGTTTGCAGGCCGTATTGGTAGGTTACGGCCCCGTAACCAGTGGCTCCGTCCGTAGACTCGCTTTTTGACCCGTCGGAGAATACTTGGATATCGCCAGGGGGTATTAGCTGTAGGAATTCTAGGAAGTCTGCTGCGGCCTTTGCTTTCGTCCGTCCTTGTGGGGCATTGATCCTTCTACAAGTATCCGCGCGAGTCTCTCTTATAGCCCACGGGGGGGCTTGGAGTGGGTTGACCTGTTCTGTCCGTGGGAGAGAGAGTAGGAGACGTGCGAAGCGTGTATTACTCATCTTCGTCCGTAAGACTTGCGTTTTGCGGGCCGTAAGTGGGTGTTGCGGGTCTAGCCGGGCTGTCCTCGCGGCGAAAGTACTTGCAATGAGGTTAAGTTCGATCTCTGGCGGCCGTAAGCGTGCTTCTCTGTACAGAGTTGCAGTTTGTATAGTCTTATAGACTGGGAGGATAGCTCTTGCGCCCGTAAGTACTACTTTTTCCAGTAGGCCTAAGTGGGAGTCTACCCGGTTTGAGACGCGTTGTCCGTTTTTTGTCTTAGTCCTGCCTGGCCACCAGGTCTTAGCCGCAAAGTAGCCTTTCTTGAGGACGCAAGCTTTTACGGCTCGTTGTAGAAAGATTGGTGGCACTCCGCGGGTCGTCTTGCCTAGAGAACGGAGGGCATTACTAACCGTAAGGGCCTTTGCGGCTAGGGTACGGACGTGCGGTTTGAATGACAGCTTCTTGTCGAAGAATACGCCCAGCCAGCGTAAAGGGCCGGTGGCTTCTTGTATAACGTGGGTACCAGTAGTAACGGTGGGGCTACTAGCTGGCGGTGGGTCTGCTCGTTGTCGTGTGAAGTGGATTAGCTCTGACTTTTTAGGGTCAAAGGTGATCCCCTCATCCTGTCCCCATTAGAGGGCCTCTTGGGCGTCTGTCTGTAAGCTATTGCAATTATCTTGTAAGCTCTTGGAAATAGCCAGTAGGGCAATATCGTCTGTATAGCCAAATCTGCGTGCTGGTACGCCTAGCCAAAAGAGTGGGGCTATGTATAGCATGAAGAGGATTGGAGAGGCAGGGGAGCCTTGAGGTAAGCCGCACTGAATTGCTGTCTCTGGACCTGTTTCGCCGTCTAGCCGGATCCTTACAGTCCGTTGTATAGTAAAGGAATATACCCAGCGGACTAGGTGGTCAGGCCAGCCTTATTCGCGGAGCCTAAGGGCAAGTCGGCCTGGAAGGACTGCGTCAAAGGCTCCCTTCACGTCCATGGTGAGTAGTGAGGCCTTGTAGCCAGACGCTAGAGCTTTCTCAACATCATGTGTAAGGCATGTCATAAGGTCTACGGACAACCGTAACGGAAGGGCACCAAATTGCTGGCTATTCGTCACTTGTAAAGTGACCGTGAGCCAGGCCATCTTGCAGGCTAGGAGCCATTCGAGACCTTTGCCTAGTACTGAGAGCAAGGCTATGGGCCTATAAGACCGAGGGGAGGAGCGGTCTGCTTTATTTGGCTTGGAGATAATTGCAAGTATCGCGGTCCGGAAACAAGCAGGGTAGTGACCGTGAAGTAGATATTATTAGAAGAAGAACGTGACTCTTGTATTTATTTGTGGCCAGGCTACTTGCAGAATGGCTATCAGTACTTTATCTACTCCAGGGGCCGTATTACCGGCTTCTATTACAGCTTTACGGACATTATTGGCCGTAATGGGGGGGAAGTCTATATAACGGGTGGCAATTGTAGGTATATCGGGCAGTATATCACTCGCTTCTACTTTGCTAGTAAGCAGCTCTGCGACTAGTAGTTCCCTTTTCTCTTCCGTGGACTTCGCGGGTAGGTTATTTGGGTATGACGGGTCCTTAAATGGAGGGCTCCGATAGATGCCAGTCGACTGGTATCACTTAGTCATCCGGAAGACGTCTATAGGGTCCGTAACTGAGTTTAACTTTATTGCCCAATACTCATTTTTGGCTTTACGGACCGCATTTCGTAACTTACAGGCTGATTCTGGCGTGAGGTCCTTACGGTTCTCGTTTACGGCTGCCTTACAGTCTGAGTTCCACTATGGCTGGCCCGTGTTGCGCCCTGTTGTCCGTTTTGCTGCTTTCGAGTAAGCGTCCTGGAGTGTCTGGGTAATTTGTAAGGCTTCGCTATCTAGGTCGGCTGTGCCCGGGATATCTGTGAGGGCAGGGCAGTGGGCTAAGCTAGACTGAAGTGTGTTTTTGAAGATATCTATATCTAAGGTATCGAGTCTGAGGCGTCTTATTGGCTCGTTTGTACGTGAGTCCCAGCGGATTGTTATAAGGAGGGAATAGTGGTCGGAGGTTGAGTCTAAGTGGCTAGCCAGGGTGGTGTAGGCTGGGAGGGGGCCAGTGGAGAAGACTAGGTCGAGTATATTGCCTTGATTGTGTGTGGGAGTACCTACAGGGCCTATATAAACAAAGCTGTGAGAGTCTAGCCAGTCTAGTAGCACTTCTGCTTGTCCAGACGGGGTACGGTGGGCTGGGTCCCAGTTGGGGTGATGGAGGTTGAAGTCGCCTACTATAAGGCCGGACCGCTAGAGGTGCTGTGGGGAGGCCGTGAGAGCTCTCACAGCTGCCCCCGTGTCCTTAGCGCCTGTAGGGGCATTGTAAATATTCGTAACTGTAAAGGGGAGTGTGTTACGGGTCTGGATTTGTAGGAATACTAAGTCCCTAGATTCGCAAGGTCGTAACTGGGTGGTTTGTAGCCCGGTTCCTTTGCGGATATAAGAGATGGCTCGCGAGCGTATTATCCAATCGTCTACGGGTGTAAACGACTCGTAAAGGGGATGGGACTTGGTAATCCTTCGTGAAAGGTCCGTAAAGATATATGGCTCTTATATAAGAATAGTATCAATTAGCGAATCGGCTACAAGTGAGAGAGCGATCTCGTGTGAGGTGGCTGCTTTGCCTACATTTACTTGTAAGATTATGAGGGATTTTGTAGATAAGGGCTTAGTCCTCATTTTCAAGAGGGGAGAAAGCGTTTAGGGACCTCGGGTTGAAAAATCGGGGAGCCGGGAGGGTGGAAGGGGCCGTGGCCGTTACGGTTACGGGAGGCCGTGTAGGTGTTACGGGTCCGGAAGAGGCTATAGGTACGTCCGTAACGGGGATGTGGACGCAATTGGCGGCTACAATTGCTCTTTTGCGGGCTGCCTTGCTAGCTTTGAGGATTACTGCCATCTCTGGCTTCGTTTTCGGGTGAAGAGGGACAGGCCGCAAAGGGCAAGATAGTTCGTCTGCCGGGTGAGGCCCTTTGCAATGTAGGTACTTTAGAGGGCACTGGTGCGGGGCTACGGCATTACAGCTCGAGGTATGGGAGTCCGCGTTATGGTCGTAAGAGCCACATATATTACAGTGTTACGGGCGGGCGCATGTGCGGGTATTGTGCCACTGGTAGCAGCGGGTGTATTGGATCGTTTTCAGTTTAGTTTTGACCTCGTGGGTCTGTACTACTGTGCCTAGGATCCGTAAGCGCCTTGGTAACGCTTTGTGAGTGTCCGCGAGGAAGTGTACTATCCAGCCAGTATTGAAGAGACCTTCCTCTTTGCTAGAAAGGGTCTCAGCGGAGTGGACAGGCTGCTGGCCAGTAATGTCTTGAATAGCAGGGTGTAGTATCTCGCCTGTAACTGTGTGGTTTTGGACCTGGAGGAGGGGGTCAAGTAGTCTGACAGACTGTGGGACGTTCGTTAGCCGGTATAAAACCCATGGTTGCGGGCGTTCCACGCGGCAGTCGGAGATCTTGTTACCTATCAAGGCTGTGTGTTGTATTAAGGCAGCTAAGTCTTTAGGAGAGCTAGTGCAGAGAGCATAGCCGGAGGGGATTGCAAGGACCTCCTTAAGTAAGGGGGTGTCTGTTCCAAGGGCTTGCTTAAGGGCAGTGAGGAGTGCGAAGGAGCCTGTTGCCCTTGCTGGGTGGGAGGGGCCTATGCGGACGAATAGTCGGGTATCCGGGCAAGTAATGGCAGTTTTAACTGTGGGCTTTTGCTGGACTAACTTAGCCAAGGGGGCAGGTGTAGTACTAGCAGTGATACTAGCGTAGGTGGCGGGGGGGGTTATAGCTTGGGGGCTAGGGCGAGGGGCAAGTGTAGGTGCAGGTATAGGCGGTTGGGCCGCTTGGGGAGGGGTGGCGCTAGGGTTACTGTAGATTCCTTTAATATAGGACTCGAAGTGTTTGTTTGTGATAGCCGTAATTTCAGTGCAAAGCTTTGTGAGTGGCTTGCGGAGGTGGGCAGGGAGTTTGCGGACCTCGTCTGACTGTACGTAAGAGTCCCAGAGGTTTGCGATCGGGTAGAAGACCCGCTGGGCGTCCGCAGAGCGGACTTCAGCTGCCTTTACCAGGTGGGTGAGGTCTTGGGCGAGGGAGTGGGTGGAACGCCCAGGGTTAGGGGGTATGGGGGGGGGCCATTCTAGGGGCGTGACGCGTCTAGAAATGGCCTATGGGGGCCTGTAGGCCAGGGAGAGGGTTTAGAATATGAGTATTCAGGTCGAATAAGCCAGATTACGCGTTTAAAACACGCGTTTTCCGAGAAAAGTCGATGATGTTGCTCCCCTCCCTTATATGCACTGTGTGCTAAAGCAGGCGGCTGGTGCCACGTGACTACATCGCGTGATACGACGCAGCTCGCAATTCAACAAGAAACCTGTGACGGCGCCGGCGGTCACACTGAGGCGCTGTGGCTCAGGGCTTCTAAAATTAGAGTTGCGCATTGCGCTACCGTAAGCCACTTCAGCTCACGCCCCGTTTCCTTGCGCCCGCACGGGCCACCCCACCCCTTCGAAAAACCTTGCAGATTTCTATCGCCCTGCGCCTGACCCAAAAACAACCGCAGAAAGAAAGGAAATCGCAGAGCCAGATATTGCACGGCCTGTATTACCGTTTTCGGCCTGAAAAGTCAATTGAAAAGGTGTGTAGTCGAACAAGGGCGAGTCAAAAGCAATCACGGTTTGCGCTCTTGGGGGCAGAATGCAGACGCTGCTGGAAACATACTTTGCGAAACCACAAACACAACTTCTGCATGAAAAACCGCAAAAAATAAACGAGACTATTGTTAGAAAAAGGGAAAGTCGGTGAGTATTTGCATGTGCAAGGTTCAATTGGGTATGTGCCAGTCTAGCCGTCTGCGCCGATGGCGCGCCAAAGATTCGGGGTTATCTGTTCTCACAACTGCACCTTCTATCTTTCCAGTAGTAAAACTGTCGGTTTCTAGCCGCGAACGTACTTTCATCCATTCACTTTCCTATATTCAAGCTCTGTAGCACCCCGCCAACCAGATACAGACTGCCTGTTACCAAGACAAGCAAACGCTCATCGCCGCGCGAGACTCGCTGCGCAAGTTCAACAGCTTCTGCAACCGTTGCATATGGCATGTAAAGGGCATTCCCGTCTAAACTCTGGTACACAGAGCCGAGGCGCTCTTGCGCCGTGAGATCTCTGGTTTGCTCCCCCTGCCGAGAGGGACTGCTTGCTGGGAAGGCGGCATATGTGAATATACTGCTTCCAAGTCGCCGAGAACCACCTGCTAATGGAGGGTTACGGGGGTAGAAAACACCTAAACTACCTGCATTGCGGCAGGTATACAGAGCCGTCATAAGCTGGCGCAAAAGGGCAGCGCCATTCCGATCCGTCTGGTTGAACATCAGCATGGTTGCAATTGGTGGCTCGAGCCCAGAGTGTGCCTTCACCAAGCAGCCATGATACCAGATAGCTGCTGCCCGAATGCTCTCTTCTGTGTGAGCCCCATCAAGGCACCAGGTAATATTTCCATCCTGAATAACCTGGCAACGCCCAGGCCAATCAACAGTTTCTAGGCCTGTGGTAAACTCTCCGGGCAGAGTGTTGACAGGAACGGGCAGGGAAACATCCACGGCGAGTTCATTCAGATGAGATGCGGCGACGGAAACTGCAAGGGCCGCATTTTCTTTCTGAAAATCACCTTCCAACCCAAGTTTGATGTCTTGCAGGGTGGAGATCGGTTCAACAAGGACCAGACTAGCCCCCTTCGCTGATGCCCTCTGTTCAAGAATTGCTTGCGCGCCCGGAACTTGCTTGACAGTAAATACTTTCACCCGGTCCTTCATGATTCCAGACTTGTGCCACGCAATGTCTTCTATCTTCACCCCCAGCATCTCAACGTGATCGAGGCCCAAGCTTGTGATGGCCGTTGTAGTAACTGCATCTCGCGGTAGAATATTTGTACTGTCGTACTCACCTCCTATGCCACATTCAATAATCGCGGTCTCAACACCCTCTTGCTTGAAGGCGTGCAAAGCTAGAATCGTCAGGTAACGGAAATAGCTCGGTTTAGTTGATTCAATGTCCCCTTGTTGATTTGCAGCATTGAGCCGGTCCCAGATTTCGAAGAAATAGCGTGCAAATGTTCTTTGGGAAATTGGAAGTCCATCAATTCGTATCCGTTCTGTCACCGACACAAGATGCGGGCTTGTGTACATGCCAATTTTGCCAATTTTGTTTTTCTGACCACTTCGAAACTGCAGTAGGATAGACTCAACCATGGCGCATACGCTCCCCTTCCCTTTCGTCCCGGCAACGTGTATGAACCTCTGGTGATCTGCGAAATCATTCGTAGTGTACCCGGCTCTGCGAAACCACTCACGCATTTCCGGTATTGCAGCTTCGTTGGCATTGCGACCTGAGGCGGAAATAGACTTCACAACCTGCTGATTCGTTTGCAGAGTATCGAGCAAGGCCAGAGCATCCCGGAATGAACGCCCTGTGAAGGAAGGTTGGGAGGAAAACAAAGCGCGTCCGGGTAAGGATGTCAAGAGGGCTGAGCGGAATGCTCTGCGTAGAATTGTTGCCATATGCACATTACGAAGATGCTCAACCGGGGCCTGCTTCAAGCAATGTGCGATGGATGGAGTAATGGAAACGCCGTGTTCTGCTATTGTTGTTAGTGATGCGGAGGATAACAGAACAAGAGACCCTTGCCGCCTTGCGCTACGCACACTTTAAGGTTAAATTCTTGAGCCCCACCAAACTTCCACCTCTACCACCACAACCTCCAAAACAATGGCACCACCTCGAAGGACAAAGTCATCAGGTCCGCCGCCGCCTGCAAACACACTTGTACTAGACAATGGCGCGTACAGTATCAAGGCCGGGATTGTCACCCCAGACGTCGAAACCCCAGCTCCCGAAATCATCCCCAACTGCATCGCGCGCGACCGAGACAAGAAGACCTATATCGGCTCGCAGTTATCCTCTTGCAAGGACTTCAGTGAGATAGCGTTTCGCCGCCCAGTGGAAAAAGGTTACCTCGTGAACTGGGAGGCGGAAAAGGAAATCTGGGAGCATGAGTTTTTTGATTCTAAAGTGAAGCGCCATTGCGACCCTCCAGAAACCGGCCTCGTTCTGACTGAAGCGCCAAATGCTCTGCCAGCACTACAAACGAATTGCGACCAGGTTGTTTTCGAGGAATTCGGGTTCGCGAGATATCTACGGATTGCTGGTTTGTCCAATCCATGCGGAATTGAGCGATAACTAACAGAGACAGCGCCAACTCTCAATGCCTACACAGACATCCAATCCATCTTCAAAGCACCGGCGCGTGACACAGCCTCCATCGCAACCCTTCCTGCAGAAATCTTCATGCTCATTGACTCCGGATACTCGCACACAACGATCACTCCTCTGCTTCTTGGGAGACCAATCCAATCTGCAATAAGAAGACTGGATGTTGGGGGCAAACTTCTGACCAACTATCTCACACGACTACTTTCTTTACGACAGTACGACATGCGAAATGATACATACCTAGTGAATGAGATCAAGGAGGCAACGTGCTACGTCAGCAAAGATTTCAAGGCCGATCTGGAGCGGACATGGAAGGGGCCGAAGGGGGATCGCAGGGCAGTTTTTGAGACAGCGGACGGGATTGCCAAGGATTACGTGCTTCCCGACTACCACGGACGGACAAAAGGATATATGCGAGATCACGATCCAAATGCTGCTACAAAATTGAAGGAGATGGTAAAAGGCAAGGCGTTGGGAGCTTCAGAGGACGTACTCACGCTCAGGAACGAGCGGTTCACGGTTCCAGAGCTGCTGTTCAATCCCACTGATATCGGGCTTCGCCAATCGGGCATTGCACAGCAGGTTATGGACAGTTTATCAAGTTTGCCCATGGGACTGTGGCCCGGCTTCCTGGCAAATATCGTTGTAGTGGGTGGGAATTCGAATATTGAGGGCTTTGTGTTTAGATTGCAGATGGAAATTAGGAGTCTGGCGCCTGCGGAATGTATTGTCCGCGTTGCCAGACCGGCAGATCCAATTGTCAGCACTTGGCAGGGAGGGGCAAACTTGGTAAAAGATGAAGAAGCTTTCAGCAAGTTGAGCGTCACGAAGCAGGAGTACGAAGAGCATGGAGCTGCATGGGTGGCGAGAAGATTTGGGGGCAGATGATGGCTGCACAGTTAGGTTTATGAGTAATGAGAAGGCAGCAGATCTGAATGAGCAATTGGGATATGTTGCTATCCTATCAATGCATATTCGGGATGTAGAGACCATGCCAAGATTCCCAAATGCAGTGAGCCGTCAGAATTTGGCATGCACAAGGCTGATTGTCAGCCTTGCTGCCAGCCTCGATTACTCAGCCGCATGCCTGACGTGACATTCAATGCCCCGCCTTGTCCGAAGTATAAAACCTCACCACCCGCTCTGGCTCTCGGCGCAACAAGCTTTCACTCTCAACTACACAAATCCCCAATTCCTATCTTTCCGAGTCTGCATATAGTGGAATCGAGCCCAATTGTGCGGTTTTGAGCAGCTGCTGCCCCGGATGACGACCCCCAGAGTGTTCATTGTCCGCCATGGAGAAACCGAATGGTCTTTGAATGGACGGCATACTGGCACCACCGAATTGCCATTGACTGCGAACGGGGAAAAGAGAATTCTGGCAACAGGTCGGGCATTGGTTGGTGACGATCGACTGATCGTGCCAAGGAAACTTGCGCACATGTATGCTTTCTTTCGCGCAAAAGACCATCACTGACATAATAAGCTATGTTTCCCCAAGAAAGCGTGCCCAAAAGACTCTCGAGCTCCTATACCTTGGCTGCCGCGAGAAACTTCCCTGGCAAGACGAACGTTCACATCCTGACTCTGATATCCGCACAGAAGCCAATGTGGAAATCACAGAAGATATTCGGGAGTGGGATTATGGGGATTACGAAGGAATCACAAGTCCGCAAATTCGGGAATTGAGAAAGAAGCAGGGCATTGGGGGCCCCAATGGAGAGTGGGATATTTGGAAAGAAGGTTGTCCCGGTGGAGAGTATAGACCACCTCTCCCTGCTTAGGGAGCACTTGCTAACCATGAAAATAGGTCTCCTGGGCAAGTGACACGCAGAATTGATCGACTGATAGCCGATATACGGCAGAAGTACCATGCACCTGTTATTGGGAAGCCGAAACATAGTGAGGTTGCTGGAGATGTGCTCTTGGTGGCTCATGGACATATTCTGAGGGCGTTCGCTATGAGGTGGGTTGGGAAGACGCTGGCAGAAGGACCAACATTCTTGCTCGAAGCTGGCGGTGTCGGGACTCTGAGTTATGAGCATCATGAATTGGCCGAGCCGGCCATATTACTAGGTGGCGGATTCATGGTAGACGTAGTAGAGAAGTCGGAAAGATTGGGTCAGGAAGAGGGCGAGCAAGAGAAGAAATGATATCGTTGTATATGGAGGGATGTCGTTGTCTGCTATTGCATTAGAGAGAAGAAGAATGTTCAGAAATTGCAGGAACGTACCGAATGTTTTACAACTTCTCTTTTCATAATGCTTCCGCACCTTCTAGAACGCCGAGTGCCCTGCCGACTAAATGTACACTGCCCGTGATAAAAGCATGAACTTCCTTCTCACGCTGGGCCTTCAAGTTCAAGCTCCTGACATAGTCAACGGCATCTTCTACGCTCGGCAGTACTTTGACAAACGTTGCCGAAGAGGTATCGAGTTCTTCCCATTTCTTGGCAAAATTTCTCTGCAAATCCAATCCTGCAAGGATAGCAGAGTCGGTGTATAGATTGATCGAATCTGGATGTCACGGTCAGTCTGAAAACATCGAAGCATTGAGGTCACTACCTGGTCTGCCTAACTTATCCAATGGCACAGTTGGGCAGAAGATGACGTGGTCAAAGTGCAAGGATTCCTGGCTCTTGACAGCTCTGAAAAGTTCTTCTAGTAGCTCAATAGCTTCGCGGTGGCCTTGTTGATTGAAAATGAGGACACGAGTTCCTGACCTGTGCTTTGTAAGTAATGGCACAGATACATTTGGCTGAGATTTCATACTTCTGGAAACTCTCTCCGACGAACCAGTGCGTAGCAACCATAATGCTATCTCGGGTGTGAGCGCCATCTAGGTACCATGTAACATTGCCTTCCTTCTTGAGTTCGCATCTTCCACGCCACACAACTTGCTCTAATCCATCCACAAACTCTTTCGGTAATGTTGGGCATATCTCAAATTTGGGGTCGAGCTTCTGGAGTGCAGTTTCTGCTAGTTTTATTGCCAAACTCGCATTCAGGCGCTGAAATACTGCATCGGGACGGATCTTGACGCGTGCAAGTCGCGAATCTTCATCCAATATAGTAAGGGTCTTGACCTGTCTCTCTTCTGCTCGGCCCTGAACAACTGCCAAGGCTCCTGGATTCTGCTTCACAGTAAAAGATGGCGCTCCCTTCTTCTGAATCCCACCCTTATGCCACGCAATCTTTTCAATGGTATCGCCTAAAGCAAAAACGTGGTCGATCCCCAAAGTCGATATTCCAGTCGCAGCAGGGTGTTCCACAACATTCGTCGAATCATATTGCCCTCCAATTCCGACTTCGTAAACTGCAGCGTCCACGCCTTCCTGGAGAAAGACGTGATAGCTCATCAAGGTTAGGTATCGAAAATACACAAGCTTCCCATGAGGGACCTCTGATTTCGCTGCAGCCGCTTCAAGCTTATCCCATACCTCAAAGAAATATTTAGCAAATAAATCTCGGGATATAGGAACCGAGTTGATCCGAATGCGTTCCCGAACCGCAACGAGATGTGGGGACGTGAAAAGACCGACATTTCGAGGGATATCATGTGACTTGCGGTACTGTGACAAGATTGAGTCCACGAAGGCGCAAGTTGAGCCTTTACCCTTAGTCCCGGCAACGTGAATAATATTGAGTTTGTCCAAATCTTGTTGCTACAGGGCACGTCAGCGGCCTCGGCCATTGGGAGGGGAGGATAGTGTACAGAGTAGCCTATTTGGTCGAGATATTTCCTCATCTCCTCATTTGTGGTCTCATCTGGTTTGATGCCTGCTTCTATCTGTCTTTTGAGGACCGCAAAGGGGGTTTGGAGTGTGTTCAACAGGCCAACAGCCTCCTGGTGGTTGTCAGCTCGTACATCAATGGTTGGATGATTGACTGACATCGTAGCCCCGGGACGCCAATGCTGAATGGAACCTTCTGTAGGATATTCCAGATTGCTTGTAGAGGCCATACCCAAATATAGGTCTCGAAGGCAGACATAATGTCTTGTGAAATAGGGCGTGCATCCCCAAGCGCGGTTGATGAATGAGAGGAAAGGGGGAGTTTTTCAGGCTGCCAAGGGTTATCGCTAACCTTAGCGGCGGCCGAGCTGGCCTGAACCTGGATTGTCTCAGCCCTGGTGCTGGGGACCTCTAAGAGCTGAGGGCCCCACCACTGCACCATGCACATTCACATTTGCTTTGACAACAGAATGGATTTTTCCTCTCACCGTCACTCTCGCAACCATCTCTATCCCAATGGCTAAGCAGCACCGAGTTTATGCCTAATTATCGTAAGTTCAGAGTGCTCAAGACTTACAAAGTGCTGACCCAAGCCCTTGCAGTTCTCCACGCAGTCAATTCTCCCAAAGCCGATCATCTCTCTGCCCGTCATGTCGAAAAATATTGTCGGTATCACTCGTCAATCACCACCTCTTGACACCACGGCCCCATTCGATACTTCGTCGTTGCAAGAAAAGACCATCGTGATCACTGGTGGAGCATCAGGATTTGGAAAAGGGTTTGCGAAGCGCTGGGCCAACTGTGGGGCCACAGTTATCATTGGAGATATCGATACTACGCAAGGGAAGGCCTTTGTGGAAGAGCTGCGGAAAGAGACGGCCAACCCTTCACATCAGTTCATCCGCTGTAATGTTACAGACTGGCAGTCCCAGGTTGATCTGTTTCGAACTGCTGCAGAGCTTAGTCCACATAGACGAATAGATCAGGTTGTTGCCAACGCGGGTGTGCAAGAACTTGGGACCAAGCTCGATCAACCCCAAAATCTGGACAAGGACGAACCACCCAAGCCACAGTGGACAACCGTCGATGTCAACCTGATAGGCGTTTTGTACACTGTCCATTTAGCCATGTTCTGGCTCCCCAAAAACCCCGCTCCTGCGTCAGATGCTCAACCAGACAGGCACCTGCTTTTAATAGGCTCAGTAGCCTCTCTCATACCGTTTGCAGGGCATATACAATACAGCATTGCGAAGCATGGTGTTCTCGGCCTCTTTAGATCACTCAGGGCGACTTCTTGGAAGGATGGAATCCGAGTGAATCGTACCATATCCCCCCTTTTTCTAATATTTACTTTGCTGATATATCCAGTTCTCATGCCCTACTTTATGGACACCCCAATGATTCATCCCGGTGGCAAAGTATTTCTCGCTGGGATTGGAATGGGCAAACACGAGGATGTGGTCGAGGCTGCTTCGCGATTTGCTGCGGATGTGTCGATTCGGGGTAGAGCCTTGGTCTTAGGACCAAGAGTCAAATTGGATGATGATGGGCATCTACTGCCCCCAGATTCGCAAGAAGCCGAGGAAATTTCAAGCTTCGAGGTATTCGGGCATGATTTTGAGGAGGTGGAGGCTTTTACATCACGATATGTCAAAATTTTGAACGCTGTTGAGGCCGCAAGGGGATACATTGGCTGGGCTGGAGACATTGTCAAGGCTATTTTCTCCCCTTTCACGCGTGGTTGAGAGGCTAGCCAGACACCTCCCACCTGGCCAATTCATCGAATTGTAGTTGAAGGAACGCCAGTTCCAATACGGACGGATGAGTTTCCTTCTAGAACTTTCTCTGTTTGGCATTTCCACTATCGAGTGTGCATTTACAATATGTCTTTAGTGTCTGGAAATTCCCTCAATTTATAGATTTCAAATGTCACAGAACGCAAGACCCAACCACGTTGTGAACCACGGGAACGCGTCAGCCTTGATCCCAGCAGTACAGATATTGTCAAGTGATAGCATTTGTCCTGGGGGAGTACCGGCTTTACCTCTTCCTGAAAAATAGTGGTCCTCCGCGGAAATTATATGGGCATGGATATTAATTGAGATTTGTGATATTCGCAGGTTGACAGCCATTTTCTGGGGTGCATGACTATCTTGCCCTGGGTTTTCAAGCGAATCCAGTCCTCATGATTTACACATCGTCAGTGCTACCATCAATTCAAAATTTGACTTGACACTCGAGTTCGTTCTCTATATCTTCGTCTTTGCGTTTGTGACATTATGTTGTACCTTGTGGCTATATCGGCTTACCAATGTTTGATATAAATCGTTGGAGCCCGACTTATTCTTGTGCTTATGTACTTTGATTTACAGCATAGTTCTAGCCATAGAATTCTATACTAGGAAAGTTTCGACATGCCAGTCTTTTATGAGCAATGCTCCGACTACTCTTTCTTGGCCTAGTGTTACTTCACTCCACTTCCCTCGTTTCTGGCATAAAAATCGCCAGTGCGTTGAATACCATTGAAACGTCAGAGCTCGCGCGAGCAAGCAATAATACACTGGGACCACTTCTTTACTGAATGGAGAAGTTGCAAATGTGGTGAGCGATACAAACATCGACCTAGCTGCAAATGCAGAAATCCAAGCGTTGCGTCAGTACGCCGTAACTGGTGCTTCCATATTCTCACAAGATTCTCCAAAACCATGGCCTCACTCCCCATTTTTCAGACATACAAGGACCTTGTATCATCTATACTGTCGCCGAGGTGGCCTATTGTCTGATAGCCAACAAGAAAGGCATCGCATCTCTTGTGGGTCTGAAAGGAAATATGCTCGGCTCATTCCCGAGTACTTTGGCGGGGTATTTCGTCGAGGAGTTGCTCGCTAGTGCTGGTCTGAAGCCCACTGATTATGCCGTAGTCTCAGTGTGTGCTCAGCTGCACCGTGAGGGGCAGGCCCACTCCCGTATGCTCCAGCGGGGGAACGATTGAAGTCATTGGTATGTGGGAACCACCTGTCCAATGAGATATCAAATGCCATCAGGGAGTCTCACTTAGTGATTTCCGTAACAAGATGGTCTATCGGGAGGTTTGTCAACTTCCCAGTAGTGCTAACAACCTCAAGGATAGCACAACGAGGAAAAGTTTCGTTGCTTTTTCAAGGCACTGAACCAAGTCGAGAATATCTACAATCCCAGTCCATCCAGCATCCTGCCGCAAGCTTCGGCTGCTGTTGGAGTGAGTTTGCAGTACTCAAAGGAGGTCTGGCCTGTTCATTTGTTCAATGGCACCATCTTGGCTCCGGATATGCTGGACATTTGTGGTTGCGGAAGACGCATCGGTTGCTCAGCAGGATCGAAGAACTGTAATGACAAAGGCGGACCTCACCAATCTCAATGATCCCTCTGGTCTGGCTGAGGCACCCACGAGTTGGGAAGGTGCGAGGTGGATAGTTCGGAATTGCACTCTGTCTACATCTTGTTGAAAATGACTAAAAATGGAAAGCGCAAACTCAATCTTCTTTTCCTATCTTGAAGTTTTGCCTATCTTTTTCATTCAAACCTTCTGCAGGCCAACTAGTTCCAAGATGGTTCAGGCATCACGCTTCAAAGACGATCCTTTCTCATCCCCTCTCTTGGAGACCCCTCCAAGCGTGGCCGTCAAGTGGGCGAATAGAGTCGCACGACCTTCTCGGTTCTCTGGTCTACGCCTTACTCCGTTCCGAATTGGAATCTTACTTCTCTTTTTTGGCAGCTTTGTCTTGATTCACGACTCCTTCTCTAAGAGTGGGAGCTCTAAGGTAAGTTATGGGGGCCACCCCAATGCAGCATCTTGACTCATCAAAACAGTTTCGCGGCGCCATCGACATGGGCAACAGGACCGCTGTTGCTCAAGCTGCATTTCAGCCTCCTGAGTCAGGATCATACCGAGTCCCAGACACGATCGACACCTTCCAGTCCTACAAGTTCCGCAGTGCATGCAACGTTTCCTCTCTCGATCTACATCCCCCTTTTAGTCCTCTCTGCAAGGATCGGGCCTCTATGCTTACTGCAATGTCATCAGGTGGGCGGATTGGCCACGATGCTCCGTACATGCCTCGCGGCTGCGATATGCGTTGGTTTACGTCAGAAGAGGTCTGCGAAATACTGGGACGCTTTGACAGGGTGGTTCTTGTTGGGGACTCCATGCTGAGACATATGATTGGGAGTATGAACATCCTGATTCGCAAGGATCTTGGGTACGGAGCCGTGACAGACTGGAACTTTTCCCTGCAGGAGAGGCACGAACTTACTCAAGAAAGAAAGGATAGTTCCGCTAACATGCTGCCAGGAAGGAATGCTTCTGCAACGAGCAATTTGATACCAAATTATGCTCTGTGCAAGGAATTTACAAGACTGCCGATGTTCTTGCTCACGATCCAGGCAGCGTCTCTTGTGCTAATCCAATCAATGTCATCAGTTAGTTATGCTCTTGGTTCCCAATAATTTTCTTAACTGGTGGTGCAGTGGAACAGATCGTGCGCTTTCCAATCCCGCAGGAAGAACTTGACCGATTGAAGATCAGCGTGACTAGTGCTGGTAACAAGCTGGAAGCTATTGTGTTTGGGCACGGCCTGTGGAGCAATCTTGACTTGAAGAAGTCTCTTGATTGGCTCGATAAGGTTTTAGAGACAATTGGAAGCACGTCAACAAAGGGGTGGCATGGATTGTTCGTCACGCCAAATGCAGCTGGGAAAGAGAAGCCCGATGATTGGATTGTGACACAAGGCAACAAAGCATTGATGTTATTCGAAGAAGCAATCGCTGTTGAGGCTGGAAAGAGAGGCATCGAACACCTTGGGACTTGGAATATGAGTATCCAGAGCAACAAATATGATGGTGTACATCTTGATATGAAGGGTAACTTGGTAAAGGCGATGATGGTTATGAACTGGCTCAATTTGATCGAGCACTGATACCAGAAAGGAGTTAGATTGACTATGTTTGCCCTTTAGCGTTCTTGATGTGGTTTGTGTGCATCTCCTCTACTGCCGGAATGATAAGACTTTCAATCTCCATCTCCGGCTCCCCTTCTGGCAAATCATTTGGATCCAAGGGCTTCTCGGCTATATCTCCTCCACTCGCAGCAACCCCTACCATATTCTCTATTCCAGTGATTGTCTTCTTCCTCCTATGCCTCGGCACTCTGATCCACATGTCTGGCTGTCCTGGGGCCACAAACACAACCTCCCATTTCCTCGTCGAAAGCAGGTTTCCAATCACCAAATGATGTTGATACCTTGTCAGCGAATATTGGGCTTTGTGTACAAGAATCTCCGGATCCGTCTCCAGTTTAAACGAAACAATCATTCCTTCTGGTGCCCAACCATCCACTAGATTCTTCAGGAACTTCGGGACGGGATCAAGGTCGACAATTAGTCGTTTGCTTCGTGGAACTGCCGGGGAGGAGTCAAAATTATCAAAGGCTTCCTCCTCTTCCTCCACAGTCTGTTTTGCGGAGACCTTCGGATCTGCTGCATTAGTGGACTGGATTTTGTGTTCCACCATTCTTTCAGGAGGGACGAAAAAGTCAGAGACTGCTGCCGCGAGATATAGCAGGCCGGTTGGGCCTAGTGGACGCATGAGCTGCGCAATTGCTCTCAAGACGAAAAGGTAGTCCGTAATTGTAACGAATGGTAATGTTAAGAGCAAGTTCTTGTCTCTTGCCGAGTTGTATTTCCGGAGTACCATCAGCATCTTCTCTCTATATTCCTCATTGGCAACCACACTCCCATTCGGCCCCTCGTGAAGGAAATCGAGGAAGCAATCGGTGGCATGGCTATAATGTCTGGAGTATGGGAGAAGGCTGAATTGTCGGTGCAGAAAGATCACCGCATAGCCGGTCTCCAGGAAGTATTCTGCGGATGTGGCACCTCTCGTTCCAGCGCTGAAGTTGTCGATAAAGCGAACTGTTTGCCGTTCGAGAGGCACTGTTGTTCCACCAGAAGTCACCAGGACGACGCGTCTGCCTGCAGCTGCGTGGTGGTTGATAAAGTCTCGCGCGAGAGCGGTGTGCTTATCGAGGGCGGGAGGGGGAGGGTTCTCGTCAAAGTAGTCTCGTTCTGCAGCGTCCGCCGTGCTTTGTCGAGTGAGTTCTGGTCCCGAAGACATCGTGAATTATTGGAAGGGAAGGATGGCCGTGGACGAACGGCGGTTGATGGCGGGGTATTAGAAGTGGAAGTGGGCTGATGTGTGGGAGCAGTTGCTGGCCTGACTTGGACTACGCAGAATCACGGATCAGCCATCTTGAATGGATTGGAGAGGTTGCTTGGCAGCCTGTGGAAGTTGAAGTTGGAGGTGGACTTACTTTGTGTCTCGGTCCTTGCTATGTGTTCAATCGGAAAAGGGGTTTTCAGGGGTCCTGGCCAGCCTCGGCAATGGTGGGGTTACTCAAAAGGTGGGGCAAAAGTATAAGTTCACAACTTGTTATCTGATTGTCTGCTCCAACTGTATGGCATTGAAAGGAAGTTGTCTATATGGTAACTACAGTTTATTGTGACCGTTGAAAGTCCCGGGGAAAATCCTTTTAAGCGGCGTTGAAGCCTTCAGCACACAAATTACCAACCCCTGCCTTGCATCTTGTCCTTTGCATCCATTGAACTCACATTCAAACCTACCATTGCCTCTCCCAAATCCTCACTAACAGCTGCCAGAACCTTTGGGTCGTTATAATGCGTTACAGCCTGCACAATAGCCTTCGCTCTCTTCGAGGCATCACCGGACTTGAAGATTCCACTTCCGACAAAAACACCATCACAACCCAATTGCATCATCAAAGCAGCATCTGCGGGTGTAGCAACTCCTCCAGCCGCAAAGTTAACAACAGGTAATCTGCCCAGCTTCGCAGTCTCCTTCAACAGATCATATGAGGCCTGAATCTCCTTCGCCAGTATTCTGAGCTCGGCGTCTGACATGCCAGAAGCACGTGATATCTCAGCATTAATTGTACGCATATGTCTTACTGCCTCAACGACATCTCCAGTTCCTGCCTCCCCCTTTGTGCGAATCATTGCTGCTCCCTCAGAGATACGGCGTAGAGCTTCACCAAGGTTTCGGCAACCGCAAACGAAGGGAACGCTGAATGGGTGCTTCTCGACGTGGTGTGCGTGGTCAGCGGGTGTGAGAACTTCGGATTCGTCAATGTAGTCTACGCCAATGGCTTCGAGAATCTATTCGGCCTTGGGTCAGCGCATTGCGGCAAGGGAAAGCATAGGGCGTACCTGGCATTCGACGAAGTGACCAATTCGTGCCTTGGCCATGACAGGAATTGTCACTGCAGCCATAATTTCCTTGATCATCTTTGGGTCTGACATGCGCGACACTCCTCCTTCGGCCCGGATATCTGCAGGTACTCGTTCGAGAGCCATTACCGCAACTGCGCCGGCCTCCTCTGCAATTCTTGCCTGGAGTGGAGTAAGCCATTGTGCCAGTAAGTGCCAGAAGAACGACTTCATACCTGCTCAGCATTTACAACATCCATGATAACTCCTCCTTTCAACATGCGAGCCAACCCCGTCTTAACGGTGAAGTTGGCTTCGCCCTTCTTGCCATTGCCCTCACCATTGGTGGTGTTGGTGGGGAGTTCGGTTGCCATTCTGCCTGTAGTCTGGTCGTTGATCATTTGAAACCCTCTTTAGGATCAGGATCTGGTGGTATGCAGAGCAGGATGATCGGTGAGAAGGCGATTGAGATTTTGTAGAAGTAGAAGAATTTGTGGTTGTAAGTCTCGATGAGTCTTACACAGAAATGCTCTAAGAAAAAAAGTGAGCCGAATCGGAGGGGTCGGAAATCGGGGCTTGTGGCGGCTGGGGTCGGCCTATCAAAGCGGCATATCCCCGCAGCCGTTACTAGCAGCTCGCTCCCCTTGCAGCGGGCTTGCAGCTTATCAAGTGCAATTACTTAATATACACAAATAATTAAGTTAGTATGCAAGTAACTTTTTGCTTTGTGTGTTACGCATACTCACTTTCCCAACAACCACTAATAACAAGAAACATCTTGAAAGTCCTCATTACTACCGTAGTTAGATAGGAACTACGCTAGTAACAAAACCATTATCGTGAAGCTCTCGAGCTCCAGACCCACTCACAACTAACCGATGATAGTGGATTCGAATATCTCAAGTGTAACTAGTACACCCCTGTGAGAATTCTTACATGGCTTATAAAATCACCAAGTGCTTTTGAACCGAGCTGTAGCTTGCTGATAAAATATTTCATTGCACGTTGACCCGTCTATTCCGTGCTCCTCTGAAATTGCCTTCCGAATGCTTCCAAAACAGTCCCAAATGATCTATATGCTGACAATTATCCTGCTCTTTGAACCAACGCCTTTCCCTAGTCGAAAGCCTTGTTCATGAGTTGATGAGCTAGCTCAACCCCCAAGAAAGTTGCAGCATTGGCAGGTACTGCTCTTGCGAGAGCTGGGCCAAATCCAGGGAAGAAAGCCTTATATCCTCCATTTTTGTAAACACCACGGATCACTCCTCCAACTGTGGGCTTTCCTTCCGCTGTTTGCAGTCTCGACTTCACTGTGTCGATTGGGAACACTGGAATCCACATTGCTACACCTGCTGCTGCTCCAGCACACGTAATGGCCATCAAGCTCAAGTTTCCACTTGGTTTACCAGTAGCAGGATCTACAGGTGTTAAGCTTCTCTTGATGTACTCGTATGTTGCGAAGTAGGCTGCGGAACCCGGGCCATCTCTTGCCAGTGTAGCAAAAGAACCACGAAACACAGATCGGATTCCTCCCTCTTTATATAGTTGCCGCACAACATCCACGCCACCACTGTATTTTGGCTTCTCTCCTGGTGCCAATTGCTTCTGGCCTTGAATTTGTAGCAGGACCTTGACTCGCTCGAAAGGTGCGGTGATGAGTGTCATGGGTATGGCGGAGAAGAAACCCGCAGCAGAGACTTGAGCGACGGAGAGTTGATCGTTGTGGACAGTAGAATATCGCCGGACAAGACCCTTCCCTACATCATATCCCCAGAAAGACACAGCGACTGCAAGATGTCAGCTCTTGCTCGCACAGGACAGGCGGACAACATACACATAGGAGTAACGCCTACCAATGGTGCACTGACACCAGCGTAAAGCCCCCTTCTTAACCCATCTCTGGCAATACTCTTTCGCACAACATCGAGAGCACTTGAGTAGACCCCTCGATCAGCCGTTTGTAATCGCACCTGCACCAGATCAGTTAACACCCCTCACAACTCATTCACGATAAAACCCACCTTCACCAGATCAAACGGATGTCCAACAATCACAGCACAAACTCCACCAAAACCTCCAGCAGCCAAGCTCCGCAGTCCCGCGAGCGACTTCTTCCCAGCCTCCTTCGCGTCCTCCTTCAATTCCTCTTTCGACTCTGGCACGTGGGGGAGCTTGTCCGCGACAACTGGAGGAAGAGAGTCGACCTTCTGGTTGATCTGCGTGCCGGTGGAGGGAGAGGAGGGGGACATCGCGAGAGCAGGATATTGACACACAATTTTTCTCGCCTGCAGGAAGGCTGTTGATAAGTATTGTCGCGTGGTTAAAAGAGAGCTTGGGTGGGCAAAGAATTGCCGAGGCCCAAAGCTGCTCGGCTGCAATTGGCTCGGCCGGACGTGACCTGGGGAAGCGGAACTTCTGTACCACCCGAGTTGACCAAAAGACTTCTTCTCTATCTACCAACACCAATCAAAACTAGGGAGCATCTCTCTCTGTGGCGTTAGGAAATATGTCGTCCATAGGGAAGTCCCCATGAGCGAAATGTGTAACAGTTACGATGCTTAGGCCTTAGCTTCTGGCTAACGAGAGGTCTGTTTTACCGTGGACTTTTCATTATTACTCTCAATTTTCATCTGGTTCCCCAAGAGGTCCTTTGCGAAAGCAGTAGCTTGCCCAAATACCTCTCGTATGCCCCAAGTCTCAACAGTCCAACTCCCCAGACTCCATTGTTCCCCAACCCCCTCATTACTTTTCATTTGGCCCTGCAATCAACATTTTAATCCCCTTTCCGCCCTTCACATCTTTGAAAGCTTGTTCTGCCTCCTCAAACCTCACCGTCCCGGTGATCAGCTTCTTCACATTCACTTTACCAGTAGCCACAAGCTCGACTGCAAGTTTGTAGTCTCCGCTGCCGTACCTGAAGCTTCCCTTGGCTGTCACCTCCTTGATGCAGAGTTCCATAATTGGGAATGTGATATCAGTCTTGCCCATTCCTCCTTGAACATAGACTCCACCTCTCCGCACAACATGGATGGAAGTCTGAATGGAAGGCTCAGCACCGGAAGCATCGATGACAGCGTCCGCACCCCCTTCAAGTCCACTTTCCTTCAAGAGACGAGCAGCATTTTCCTCGGCCGAGACTCGCTCGGGCGTGAAAGTGTGTGTTGCGGCGTAAGCCGCGGCGAACTCGAGCCTTGCGGGTTGGATATCGACTGAGACGACCGTGGATGCACCGAATGCCTTTGCAACCGCACAGCAGAGGAGTCCCACTGGACCAGCACCCATAACCACCACACTCTGGCCGGGCTTGATCTTAGCTTGCTTGACAATATGAACGGCGACAGCCAAGGGCTCAATCAATGCTCCTTCCTGGAGGGACACATGTTCAGGAAGCTTGTAGCAGAAATCCTCCGGGGATGTATAGTATCCTGCCAGGGTACCGTCGATTGGAGGCGACGCAGCAAAGCGCATTTCCGGACAGAGGTTGTAGTGGCCTGCTAGACACGGCGTGCAACGTCTGCAAGGCGTTCCTGGCTCCAGTGCGATCCTGTCTCCAACTTTGACTGACTTTACTGCTGATCCAACCTCCACAATTGTGCCAGCTGATTCGTGGCCGAGAACCATAGGAGCCTTCAGAATGAATGAGCCAATGCGGCCCTCCTCCCAGTAGTGGACATCGCTGCCACAGATTCCCGTGTAATTTATGGCAACAAGAACATCGTGAGGCGATTGAATCTTTGGCTTAGGCCGCTCTTCAAAAGTGACGTCGTGGGGTTTGTTGAGGATGAAAGAGAGGTTCTGATCCAAGGGTAGAGCTCAGCTTTAGTTTTTGGGGAGTTTAGAGGGGTAACCTACGCTGTCTGCCTTTGCCATTGTGTCTGTCAGTGGGGTCTAAAGTGAGAGGAGATGATCACTGAGCTGGAGACGTCCCCGCTCCGGTATTTAAAGGGATTTCCAGGCAAGGTAAATCATGGACCGGTGTTGACCTGCGATGGCGCTCGGCACAGTTGCCCCTCATGACATGACCCCTCCAAAGTTCTAGCCTTGAGGGGTCTGGTTTATCCCATAATTATCCGCTCCAATGACAGCTCTGCGTGGCCGAAGCCCGCTGCGAACGAAGCCCAGGCAATGCAATGTCGAGGCCCAATAAGGCTACGACAAAGAGCAAGTGACACACTTTTTTACAGGGTAAGATGACCAACAATCAACGTTCAATGGCTGCACACAAGGGGAAAATTTGCTCACCCAATGGTTGAGGGCCATGAGGGGCCACGTGACCCGGCTGAAATCGCTGGACAAGGCTGGGAGTGCCGGGACACTTAGGGCAAATTTTCAATATTTTGAGCCGTCGTCCTCCAAACAACCATCTAGCCTCACTAGAAGCATCCGCAACTCACAATGGCTGAAGCAGGCGCCATCGTCACCGAGACCTTCCTGGAGGCCCTCCCTAAGATCGCAACAGGCAAGGTTCGGGATCTTTACGAAGTGGACTCGAAAACCCTCCTTTTCGTTGCATCTGACCGCATCTCAGCATACGATGTTATTATGGATAATGTGAGAGATATCGAGGTAAATTCTGCTCGAATTTACTGACCACTACAGGGAATTCCATCAAAAGGCAGACTCCTGACGCTCCTGTCTGCACACTGGTTTAACCTTCTCCCGACCCTAATTCCCAATCTTCGAACACATTTCCTTACCCTCTCTCTTCCCTCCTCGGTACCCCAATTTGAGCATGCCAAGCTGCAAAATCGCTCAATGCAAGTCCGTCGCCTAAAGATCTTTCCAATTGAGGCGATTGTCCGAGGATACATTACAGGTTCTGCTTGGAAAGAATACCAGCGAAGCGGCACTGTACACAAAATGCCAATTGTTGCGGGGTTGAAGGAATCGGAGGCTTTTCCACAGGGCGCACTATACACGCCGAGTACTAAAGCTGAAGCTGGACAGAACGATGAGAATATCTCGATTGCCGAAGCGGCGGAAATCGTGGGACCCAAGTACGCACAAAAGATTGAGGACCTAGCAATCAAGCTTTATACAGTAGCTCGAGATTATGCGGCAGAAAGAGGAATCATAATCGCCGACTCTAAGTTTGAGTTTGGCCTGGATGAAGAGACTGAGGAGGTTGTCTTGGTTGACGAAGTTCTGACACCGGACTCGAGTCGATTCTGGCCAGCAGACAAATATGAGATTGGCAGAGAGCAGATGAGCTACGATAAGCAATTTCTAAGGGACTGGTTGACAAGTGAGGGGCTGAAGGGAAACCAGGGAGTCAAAATGCCCCAAGAGATTGTGAACAAGACGGCTGAGAAATACCGAGAAGCGTTTGAGAAGTTGACTGGGCAGAAATGGGCAGATGCTATCAAAGTCTAATGTAGTAGGAGACTTAATAGAGGCTTATGAGTGACCTGGGAGATGATCCAGTTGGATTTATTATCTTTCCGGTCTAGAAATGCCATCCGTTCTCGTTCACTATCCGCCTCCCGAGTCCTTTCGCTCACGATATCTACTGCTTAAAAGATACCCAAATCTTTCTTCACGCAAATATCCTGTTGTTTATTATCTCGTGCTTGTTTTGAGTTTCGAGATGTGGAGCATTCCAGGGAGTGAGACATAGCATATTTTTCCAATTCCAACATTGCTCCCATTTGGCGCATTAATCTGCTCGACCCCTTCACCTCTCTTCCATCTGGCAGCATCTGCTATCTGCCGTCACGATGTCGTTGATCCACCCCCGATACATCCCTCGGGACCCATCTGAAGTGCAGCACATCTCTTCCTCTATCCAGATCATTCGGACCAGAGACAATGCTGCTTTTCTCGCATCCAAAATCCCCACAATGGTCACTAAAGACGCCAAAAAGAATACCACAAACACAAAACTCGCATCGGCAATCCTACCGACCGCTGCCATACCCATATCTTTGATACTCAACCATCCAAATATCATTTCTCTTGTCGATATCATTCCCACCTCCGCGTGTAACGGCCCAGCCTCTGAAGCAGGTCCATTCGGCGATATCACAGTGTGGGAAGACATGGACGCTGGATCCTTAGCCTATCTCTTACCCGCACCGGAAGAATATCCAGACTTTGCCGATGAGAAAGGTTGGCATCTTCTAGCTGCACAGAATTTTCACCGTTTCTCGCTTCCAGAATCACTTTGCTGGCATGTGCTTAAGAGCATATCTCGAGCTCTGCTCTGGTTGCACCATGGTGTCAAGGAAACGGAAAGTATTCCTGGTGAATGGCTAAGACATGATGATGATTGGCATACGATTCTAATCAGGGATATCAGCGCAAGTCAGATTTGGCTCAAGAAGCCAAGAGGTAATGAGACGTACGGGGAGTGCAAGATAGGAGGCTTTCAATGGGCCAAGGTTTGTGCTAGTGTGGGCGGTCTTGTGGCTTCGACGCAGAAGGTGGAGGAGGCCTCGAGGGAGAAGATGTTTTACTGGCCACCTGTGAGTTTTACCTCTTGATTGATAATCTGAACATGCGAAACTTACAACTCTACAGGAGATCTACAGGCACACACACTCATGGACCCGAGTATCCGAAGTCTGGGCTCTTGGAGCAACAGTCTACACAATGATGACTGGCATGCCACCACCAAGATTCTACAATTACGAATGGCAGATCTCAAGGATGAATGATAAAGGGTTCAGTGAGGCCCTTCGGGATATAGTTGCTGAGATGTTGAGGCCACATCCGAAAGATAGAATGCAGACAAAAGACTTGGTAAACCAGGTTGACGATGCCTGGGAGGGCTGGAGAGCTACGACTGAGGAGGGTGCTCATTATGTGGATGTTTTGGACAAGGTGGTATTGAGGAGTGCACTTGGTACTAGTGGAGCGCTGGTGTTGTGAGGACGGATGCGGAAGAGGAAGATGTGGTGACTGGGCTATTTCTTCGTTCGTCCTTCTGAATTCTTCCTCAATTTTGCAGACACTTCCGGGCCCCTCCTAGCTACGACGAATTCTATTTACGCACCTGAATTTGCAAATTCACGAACGTGCTGCCCTGCACCCTCTGCCTCGGAATATATTCGCGGGCAACAGGAAAGCAAGTGAGGCATTAAAATATTCTTTTAGTCATGCATAGCCTCAATCGGGAGCATCCCACCAAGCATGAACTACAATGATGGTAATGGTAATAGCGCTTGCTTCAGGGATCACTTGTTCTGAAGCTTCATTAATAAATTACTCTCGAATAATAAGAAACGCCCAGAGCAAAATTTATGTCTCGCAACTCTGCACGAACCCTCCGCAGGGCCAGTCAAGGAATGGACCACTCGTCTGTTTCCCCGGCACTCGCTCACAATGGCCACGAGCTAATCTTAAATGATCAGCACAAGTTTGACATAAGCAACTGAAACAATATTTCACCACTTAAATAGGCATTTCCGGGTCAAAGCAGAAATGCAGGAAAGGTAGCTGCATGGTATTGACGTCTGGGGGAATTAAGAGTGTGGACTGTGTGTGGTGAACGATGAGAGTCCGCGGATTACCTGTTACAGAAAAGCCGATGCACGTGATCAAAGACTGATGCAATGGAATTCTTTTACTACTTTTTTCAAGAACATGTCAAATCAGATGTCGCTCTCAAACTCCCTCAGAACTTGAATACAAATAGATACTTGTAGCTGAAGGTTGGGTTTCGGATATATGGTCATGAAGGGTCTGATCCGCGGAAGTCAAGACATTGATTACAACAGAAGGTTGTTGCTGACCCCCACCTGGGCTGTCGGCTGATTGGGTACGGATGAGGCCGATAGCGGTGAGCACTGAGCAGACAGGTTACAACGTAGGTTCATACTATGTATTTGTAAGAATTCCGAGGTACCGCCTCTGTCGCTCTTCGTCATGACTTTCGGGAGAAAGAGGGGAGGGCGGAAGGTGATGGGTTGAGGATGAAATTTTTTCTTTGTGCGTAGCTAGGTAGCACTCAAGCACAGAGCTCACTACCAGGAGAAGGCATCATCAAAACTCGACCAATACAATCAAACAATCAAACAATCAAACAATCAAACAATCAAACAATCAAACAATCAAACAATCAAACAATCAAACAATCAAACAATCAAACAATCA
>KZ613516.1:43530-136601 GCA_002865625.1 Hyaloscypha hepaticicola
CAATCAAACAATCAAACAATCAAACAATCAAACAATCAAACAATCAAACAATCAAACAATCAAACAATCAAACAATCAAACAATCAAACAATCAACAATCAACATCAGTCCAGGTCAAGCACACCTCACAATTCAGCAAAGCGGCGTTCTAAATTCCGCCAGCTGCCCCCGCGTTGGGAAAAAGGCACAGCGAAAATTGAATTTGGTACCTCCGTAATCCGCCGGCTGAGAGAGTGGGACGTGTCGGCGAAGGGCAAGCTCGGCTACGAGCGCATCCCACCCCACCCAACTCCCATCTGAATCCATCTCAATCCATCTCTATCCATCTCTCTGCTTGCACGCCCGAATTGCTTTTTCCACGACCAACAACTCTCTGCCTGCTTCCCCAGATTGAGCAGCCAGAGTACAGGGGCCCCGCTCGATTCAAATCTTTGGCCGGAATCTACGACCCTTGCCCGACGACTGCTCTTGCTACTTCGGCGGCGCACTCGCACTTGAACTTATTCCCAACCTCGAACCACATTCACGACCACGACATCTCGACTACAACATCGTCTTTCGATCTCGCATACGATCTCTTAAGCGTACACGGCTACGACGGCCTTGAGCATCGCGAGAGCTCTCTGCGACAACATGACCTACAACGGCAGACGAGGTCCCAATGTCACCGAGTACATCGCGAACCTCAACGCGATTCCCACGGCGCAGGACCTGCAAAGCTCGAATCAGGATTCTTTCCTCGAGGATGACCTAGCGCTGTTCACCAACACCCAGTTCTTCGACTTTGATATCGGACAGGAGGCAGATTTGGCGGCTGGAAGCTATGCGGAGGGTCAATCGGCTGCCGACAATTTCGATGGAAAGGGGTTAGATTTTGCATCAGGTCAGTGGATATATCTTTGATCTACAGTCTGCATTTGCTATGCTGTTGCGCTGTTGTTTCGCGATTTGCGTTCATCTATGCCTCTGCAATGATGCACAGCTCTGTTTGGCCATCACGAGATCAGTCGTTATCTCAAACTCGCCCTTCCACCTGCAGACCCCGCAGATAGGCTGGCCAGCAACCCGAGTCATTGCTCGCTACCGACTGGCTTGTACTGGCTTGTCGATGCGCAACGTGCGCAGGTGCAGCAGTTCTGTGAATAGCTATCGCAGACTCGAGCATGCCATCAGCCCTCGGATATCGCGCCATGTCAGCTGACCGCCTTCAACCCTCTCCAAGCCTCACAATAACTGTACTGTCACGACGAAGTTGTTTGACGTTACCGTCTCCGCTTCTAACCGTTGTGTGGAACCGTGGGAAGACTTGAATCATGCTGACAACTAGATGGCTCCCACAGGCGATTTGCAATTCAATGACTTCAACCCGTTCCCGAGCAACTTTACCGAACCTACCCTCCCTTCAGCTACTCTCCAACCTGGCCAGGCGCTCTATGCTCCGTCACCAGCTGCGGCATCCCCGTCCTCAATAGCTACTCCTGCAGGTACAAAGCGAAAGTCTGATTCCATCTCGACCTCGCCGTCTGAAGCACAATCATTCGAGGAAGCATCCCGACTTGCTGCCGAAGAAGATAAACGCCGACGGAACACTGCTGCCTCCGCACGGTTCCGAGTCAAGAAGAAGCAAAGAGAACAAGCTTTGGAACGGTCTGCAAAGGAAATGAGCGATAAGGTTTCGGCATTAGAGGGACGGATAAACCAACTGGAGACAGAAAACAAGTGGTTGAAGAACTTGATAACCGAGAAGAAAGACTCGAAAGAGGATATTGCTGCACTGTGGAAGAAGTTCAACGCCGAGAATGAGCAAAGGAAAAGTTCCGAGCGCAAGAGCGGAGTTGGTACCAAAGCGTGACCGAGGTGTACTCTTTCTTTTCTTAGCGGTGGCTCTCTTGGATTGCGTTCGAAATAATTTCGCGCTATCTACATCTTCGCTTCATACATGGTGGCTAGGGAGGTGACGATAAACGGCGTACGTATGTCGGGGATGATGTATCTGTGGGCCTGGGCTGAGCGGCATACTCTCGTACTGCATTAGAGTGGCTGGATTGCTATCTCTTAAGAAGACCACGATAAATAATGAACATGAACAGTAAACTTGCTCTGCTAGTTATTTGTGACTTTGGATTTCTTTTCATGGTCTGGTAATCCTTGGAGCTAGCAGCTCTTTGCCGCGCTTGCCTGCACGGGTTGACCGAGTCTTTGGTTCTTTTGTTCTGTTCTTTGATAGTTTTCTCGCGGGATCTAATGGCCAGTGCCACGCGTATCTGGAGTCTGCCGTTATTTTGAAGGCTTGACGGGCTTGGAAACCTGTCACTGGATGGAGGTTTCTCTTTCTAGATTGAATTTGACTGTATGCTGCAGCGATGCCTCATGGTTAGTATTTCGGCCATCAAGGTCTTTTCAATTCGTGTTCAAGGCCCCGAGGGTTCATCTCGTAACTCTGGATATTGAGGAAGCGCGACCTCTTTGTTGAGAGTTCAAAATCATGAACTTGCCTTGCTTGACAGGCAAAGCGATGCCACCAGACTTCGAGTTCTCTCAAAGCATTCTCCTCGGCATTCAGATTATTGTCTGACGTACAAATACAGTATCTAATACTTAATGCTCCCCGATTGCCAAGATCTCATCCTCTGCCTTTCGGCTCCGTTCACAAGAGAGCAAGTGCCAATCCCCCAGCAACAGCACCGACTCCCCAGCGCCTCGCATCAATATAACTTGCCCCATTCGTCTTTTTCGTACCCGCTCCCGATGACATGCTCGTGGTAGAACCTCCATAGCTACTAGAGCCGTCAGAACTGCCAGAACCAGCAGTGGCAGAAGGCGTTGCGGATCCACTGCTGGCCGATGTTACGCTGGTATTGTTCCCCGCAGAATTCTCAACCACAACACCTAGCTGGACCTGCTTTGGCTCCGAATAGCTCGTGGTTGAGACGTTGGACGCAGATGCTGCATAATGGGCCAGTGTCTGGTTGTCGCCTTGTGGTGGATTAATGACGCCGACCATGCCCTTGCTACAATGTCCTCCACCGACTTTTTCGGAGCAGTAAAACCAGATTGGCTTTATGTCGTTGATTGTTATTTGGAAGGTGCGGTTCTGTGTGATTCCGTTAGGACGAATAGTGCTGATGAGGTAGGAGGAGTAGTATTCTTACAGCAACGCCCTCGCTGGAGCTAATGAAGCCCGAGGAAATCCCATTACCGTTGCCGTCTTGGCATGGAGTCTCGAATGGTCCTTGCGCAACATTGTGGTTTATGGGATAGAAGCTGAAGATCACGGTATCTCCAATATTGGCGTAGGTTGTGTTTGGTGTGTAGGCCAGACCGTCTTGCCCGACCGCAACGTTGTGTGTAGCAGCATGGATGGTTTTGACAGCAACCAAGGCAAGAACACTAGATGAGAAACGCATGCTGATAAGTGTGATAGCACAATGATCAAGATCCAGAAAGTCAAGGAAATGAGCAAGTATGAGAAGCTTTGGTGGCTGGAAAAGGCAAGATGGGCAGAGGAGCGAGATATAAACAAACTCGGTTACCTGACGTCCTACTTCAACGCCATAACAATTTTCGAGATTTGTTTGTGTCCTTTTGCCCGTACTGTATAGTGGCACCAAACCTGCAGCTTGCCGACAGACAAAGTTACCTTGCAACTCTCACTCCCCACACGCAGGACCTGGCCATATATTTCACCACCGATCTAGCGGCTTGTTCATTGTTCATGGATTTCGAGTCTCGCCCCGCTTTGCTAGGCAATCACTTCAGATCCAAGTTTTTGGCTGACCTTTTAACATGTTTCAAAATAAAATCATCAGTCGAAATGTTGCCCGGGGAGAACACGGGAATGATGAATTGCTGTTGCTTTACGGAAAGTTTGTTAGAAGGTAAGATTACAGTATCTCGATTACAATTGAATTGGATGACCCATGAAGTTTGGATCTGTGACAAGCCTCGATCTGCCATGAAATGTTGGTGACAAAAATACCCGGTACAGCATTAAAGGCAGAAAAAAAAATCGGCGAATAGGAGTACCCCTTTAATTTCGGTGAAGCTGATGAGCCGGTCACCGAACCGATGAACGTGCACCAGGACTCTTCCAATAAATCACGATATATAAAACGTTAAAGAACTCTACATCTTTAGCCCTTCGACCTGGGTCTCGCTCGTGACTGTACGCGAAAGAAAATAGAGATGACGGGCTGGAAATGGCTGAATGCATCTTTCAATATAAGGTCAAGGATTGTTCGTTGTCGTATTTGGAAGGTTAAATGCAAGTCTCGTGGGCTAAAAGCATGGGTCTTCAGACCATCGTCGAGGACTCTATTCTCGGTTGAACGGGCAGTACGATCAGTGGAGGCGTACCTGTGCCTCGTAAATCGAAGCCCCAAGTGTTGAAGGTCCTACTCTCGTGGTAGTGAGACTAAAAAGGGCTGGTGAGTCGTTTCTCTGAAGACCATGGGGGGAAGGTTAGCTAGGTTCGGAGGGAGTGTGAATGGAGTGCTGTTTGCTTGCTCTGTCCCTTGCCTTTCCGCTTTCTTGCTGAACGAGACTCGAGATTTACTGGAAGCGTTTGCACTTCCGCTCCGTCTCCCCCATTTCTGCTTGCAGTATCAGAGTCCGTTGTGTCGCCAAAGTCCATGTTGAAGCGGTCCTCGAAATATCCCGGGAGCGTAAGTAGAGGCTGCTTCAGTTTCTCTTTTTCCTTTTCTCTGCTTCTTTCGTTTTTACGATATTGAGAAGTCTCTGGAAGACCGTGCTCTTCTAGCCAGCCTCTCTTCTTTCCCTCTGCAATAAATTCCAAGCTCGTAGCAGCGAGGGCGGAATGAGACGGCCCGACTTGCTCTTTCGCCATGTTTTCACTATTATCGACAGTGTCTGGTTCGAGTTTCACCGTCTTGTCACGCATGTCTTCCTTTGTCTTAGAATTGTTAGCAAAACTTTATCCTCATTATGGGCTGTATGCTAGAGCTCCACGAAACCCCAGGGTACTTACTTGAACGGGAATTATCACAACCACAAGTGGCTTCATCCCCTTTTTGTTAGGTAATTTGGGAGTGGGACCGGCTGTAGGTGAAACTAGTCTTGATTGCGCCACAGAATATGAGCTTTGTCCTGACCTTGAGCAAGTCTCTAGAGAAGAGCCAAGTGTAAGAGAATTCCGGCGGGAAAAAAGATTCGCTGTGGGCCTAGAGTCTGACCATTGGATTGGAGCTGCCATTTGCAGGACGTGCTCTTTTTGCAAGGGAAAATTGCGCCAGTTCTCGTTCCCTAAGGTCTCCTGAAGCCACTATGAGCAAAGCTGTAAGCATTTACCTTTGGGACTTCCTGCCTCGTTCCCAATAATAAACAAATGATCCTTATCTAGCGAGCCCTCGTGGTTTATTCTTGTTGAAGCTTTGCCGCTGAGCTGCTCGAACTGCTCTTTCAATGAGCTGTTCTCTGGTGCCCACTTGGAGGATCTCATGACGTGTTGATTTCGCACGATAGAATTCCTCTTCGGTGAAACCAGTTTCCAAGATTTCATCGATGGTAAGATTAAGCGAGTATAGTGCTGGCTGATGAGAGGTCTCTTCTGGATTTGCTCCATCTTCTGAAGCTGCAGGAGCTTTGCATAGACGTTTTCTCTTAGCTCTGGCCTTTTTTTTCGCTTCGTACGCCAGTGCCTCAAGTCGCTCCGTTTCGTTAAAGTACCGTACATCCATTGTGGACGATTCACGACTTCAGAGCTGTCAGAATCCGAACCTGAAATTTCAGATGACCCGATTTTCCATCTTGTCTCCGGACTGGAATCCGGCGAGTCCTTGATAGATATTGTCAACGATCTTGTAGGGGAGGTCTCCGTGCTTTTCTGTGTACTCGGCCCAGCCTCGGGTACTGAAGAACGTTGAATGATTTTCCGAGAGTCCTGCGTCTTGGCTTTTAACTCTCGTTGGGAGGCCGTATCCCGCTGTTCTCTTGCGACAGACAACATTTTCCTCCGATTTCATCTCGCCTCTTCAATATAGTCGTCATCGAGGGCATTTGAACGTTTTCTCTTGTGGTTCGCACTGGAGCCCAGAGCCGACATTTTCTCAGTACAAATTGGAACGGATGTTTACAATTGCAAATGCGAGAACTGCAGGAAGATTTCTACGTATATGACCTGTATCAAAAAGGTGGAAATGAGGGGACCCTTGTTGGGCCAGTGCACCGCGGGATGACGGGTGGGCAAACACGAAGCAATATACTGGGGAGAGGTACGAAAATGTATATCAATATAAGACAGGAATATCGGGAAAACTTCCACAGATTGAGGAGGACAAGAAAAGGAAAGGAAAGTGAAGAAAAGACTGAAGAGGAGAAGAAGTCGATGCCAGTGTGGCCGGCCCCTGAAAGACTGGCGAATACAGAGGCATGGTCCTGATTGGCCGAAGCCAGAAGGGTCTAGCGTTCGGAAGCCGGAAAGGACCCTGACCGAACTTTCAAAATCATTCGACGCCCCCAGAAAAATCCGTGTTGATCAATAACCTCCTTTCTACTCTTGTCTTCAACATCTTCTCACGCTCTTTAATCACCTTTCTATTCAATTTGTTTCAGCCATGCCTCTAAAAGCATCGTCTACAGCGCCGGCTGTCGCCCCACAATCCTTCGTCCGCAAAGCAACCATCGCCGCGATCGTCTTTGCACTACTGACCTCCATGTACCTGTTTTTGGATGCGCATCTTGACTGGTTCTACATCTTGAACCCCACGGACCTTCATGACCTCTCATTGCGTGCTATTGAGGCTCATGGCAATGATACCGCTGCTGTCGTCGCCTTCATCACGAGTGAGCTGAGTGAGAAGCTTCCTGGAGGCTACATCAACCTCGACGAGGAGTGGATCTTCAATAATGCTGGAGGCGCTATGGGAGCAATGTACATTATTCATGCTAGTAAGTTACTTTTTAACCTCTGCCTCATCAGCATGGAAACCCCATATCCTAGTCCTATCCTTGGTCACATGACATCCCAAGAAAACCACTGACATAAACTCAGGTATCACTGAATATCTGATCATCTTCGGTTTGTCTTCCCCCAGGCCCATAGCTTAATCTGCTAAATATTTAGGGACCGCAGTTGGCACAGAAGGCCATACAGGGCGTCATACAGCCGACGATTACTTTCACATCTTGGTTGGTACTCAACTCGCCTACACTCCCGGATCCTACGTCCCAGAGGTCTACCCGCAAGGAAGTGTGCACCATCTCCATCGTGGTACTGTGAAGCAGTACAAGATGGAGAGTGCTTGCTTTGCTCTTGAGTATGCGAGGGGATGGATCCCTCCCATGTTGGGTTTTGGGTTTGCGGATGGTTTGACCAGTACGTTGGACGTCCCCACGCTATGGAGAATGACTTGGGTTACTTTGAGGGAGATGGTGTCGAACTTGGCGAGGGGAAAGTTGTGAACATGTTGGCTGTGTTTACGATGGACCGCGAAGAAAGTAATGGTTTGTGGGATGTAACGAGGAAATAGAATCAAGTAATTATTGAAATATAAACACTGTAGGTGATGATTACTTTGGCATTATTGCCTAATGAATCGCTCATTATTATAACAATTGATCTTAATCTGCCATTTGGACTCTGAAAACAATTACAAAAAGTCTTACACCCGACTTCCTTAACTCCTGCGAAGGCCAATGCCCCAGAGATCTTGTTTCATTGAAGTCGAACGGCGGCTCTCAAATACTTGGTAGTGACTGCTTGAAACTCCTGAACTCATCCTCACTCCTGCACGAATCTTGCAAAGCACGATCGATGTCCTGGACTTCTTGGTCGAACATAGTTTCTCAATAACCGGGTAGTGGCTGCTGGACTGTCCTATGTGAGCCCGTCCGGTGATTTGGGTTCTTGATGAAATGATTTTGGAACGTCAACTCGTTCACGAATTGGTTCTTGCAAAAGAGGCATTTCAGGGGATTGGTTTTATAACCATGTTTGGTAAGCCGAATTCTGTTTCCGGATTGAGCTCTGGGTGCTGCTTTTTTCTTGGTGACTCTGGTACAATGGATGGTTGGAAGTGGTCCATTGTGCTGTGGTTAGGATGCTTTACGAGGTGATTCTCGAGCTGCGATTTGGTCGGGAATTTGTTGTTGCAAGTAGCGCATCTGAAAGGGAACTTTTTGAGTAGTTGTGCTCTCGTTTGGTGTGAATGACAGGGGGAAGACGGCCGATATTCTTCATGTTCAGCCTCCACTTCGGTTTGTCGTATTGTGTCGGATCTAGAAGGGATATCTCCACTGTAAAGATCAACTGCTTGCATCTCCATTTGAGGCTCTGATTCACCCAAGAGTTAGTAAGCTCAATATAAAGTGTTTTGGGAGAAACTGGGAGATGATCTCAGGGAGAGAACATCAGACAAGCAGGATAGGAAACGGGCATTACCCCAACACCTACGTGAGACCTCGTCTTTAACAGATACTGACGGGGATGATACAGCAGCACGAGTAGTCTGAACCCACTGGCCACCAAACTCTGCCTGCTGGGTATCTGTATATGGCTCGAATCGATGACGATCCTGTTTCAATGTTATCCTGGATTCTGGTACCGCTACAACCTCCGCATCCTCAATTTGGGCGTGGGAGCCGAGCGGTGGTGAGGAGTTTCTTCGCGAGGATCCACTGAGATGTTAAAATCCAAGTATAACCAGGGGGCGGCGTAGAAGGAGTCGGAGGGACCTCCAAGATTACATCGTGTGTGGAATAGTGTTCTTCGTCCTCCAGGTCTTGGCCGAGACGATTTTCGGTCTTCTTTGCAGAATCAGTGGAAAATGAGACCCGGTTCGCTCTCGTCCCGCTGAAGTTCCCATCCGTTACTTCTTCGTTACTGGCTGTAAGATATCTTTCGCCTTTAGACACCCTTTCTTTCCCAATGGCAGCACCCTCGCTCTTGTCACAACTTGTCCTAGGCTTGCCGCTGGCGAGCTCAATTCTTAGTTTGCTGCCAAGGATCTCGTTTTCCGAAAGTTCATTAATAGCACGCCTCGCTTCGCTTGGAGTGGCGAGATTGACAAAAGCGTAGCTCCCTTTCATTCGGATAGAGGTGGAGTTGCTATAGCAAATATCATCAGCCATTACTCTGAGAACACCCATATGTCTAAAACAAGCTGTTGAACTCAAGGCTTTTGAAATTCAGAAGCCAGAAACAGCAGAAAAGAAAAACCTACACTGAGTATCCGTGTCCAGTGAACAACTTTCTCAAGTTTCCCTTGGGCATCCCGGATAGGAGGTTTCCGATGTAGAGTGTGCAACCAGCAACATCACTTGTATGACAATTACCGCAAGGCACATGGGAATGGAACTCGCACGCCGGGAAAACATCCAGATCCAAATTTTTGTCTCGTGCTTCCAGCTTCTTCCCGAAAACTGACTGCGCTTCGCCGACATCTCTTTCAATTGAGGCATCGACTTGTATAGAGCAAAGATTGCCGCACAGCTCGCTTGATGCTCCACCATGTCTTGTGCGTTTGTGAGAAAATACGCAGCCGAAACAGCAATGAACTGGCGAAGCTTGCTTTTCTTCTCGGTATGTGTATGCACTTCTTGAAGATGTCGACCTAACAGACTGCCTCCGCAAGCATGTTCGTGGCACCGTAAAGCATCCACACAGCGGTCCACAAGGTCATCTATCTCGACGTATTCAGCGAAGCAGCACAGTGACAATATACGTTCCGTGAACTCTAATGCCTCTGGACTATCCGGTTCCACCTGGCCAGGCGCAGCCGGAATGACGCCTTCTTCTACATAGTTGATAATGCTCTAAACGGCGCGGCGGAAGTAGGAGGGGACGTCGAGTGAGCAGAGCTTTGGGTCTTGATTGCAAGTTCTGTTCAGAGTTCGGGAACATCGGAGTAGCAGATGTCGATTGACTGCTAAGGGTTCGAGTGAGGAGTCTGACCAAAAGTAGAATAGTTTGGTGTACCGTGTGCCGGGAGCTTTTATGTATATTATTTGTGCTATAGCTGGGAGGCGTATATGCTTACTGTTTTTTGGATACTGAAGGATCTATCGTCACTGATATTCAGAAGCTATGATAACTTCCTGGCGTGCTTAATGTACAAAGGATTGACGGAACAATTGATTACTGGAAAAGTGTTGGAAGTCTGTGAGATTTCCATCGCGTTCAAGAGGTCGCGTCGCGCAGAGACCACAACGCGGTTCACGTGATCATTCACTGGAATGGGGATTTCTATTCGATTTTCCTCCATTGTTCAAGAAAAATTTTCTATACAGCGCGTATTCAATATTTATATCTAGACAGATGCGTTATTTGTGGAAGGTTTGGAGCAGGCGTTTCAGAAGAAGCTCACATGTTGAGAAGGGTCGATACCCGGAAAGTTACTTCAACATCCAAGCCATTCCGCAATCGTGTTTCTTCTAGATTCGCTAGCGAAGATGTCCAGGCAAGTTTTGGAAAGGATGAAATATGTTTGTAAAGATCTCCCAAGCCTGGAGCTGTTCGTTTTCCCAGTTGCTACAGGGGCAACGTCTTTGGAATTTTAAAATTTGAACCCTCGGGATCAAACCAATGAACAAATCCAGCTTTTCACTGCATGTAGTTTTGAAGTAATGCAACAGACATGGCTCATTATAAATAGTATTTACGGAATTGAAAATGAACATAATTACTAATTGGACGGCTAGAGCTGAAACAGGTACTGGAAAGAAAGTGGCAATAACGGAGGCTGGACAAATTACTAGGGATTGATATACTAAACGAGCAAGCAAAATGTGCATCTGCTTATGATGCGTGGAGATGAGAAAGAATACCGCGAGGACGCTAATAGGAGGGCCAGATCATGGTGAGAATTTATAGTGTCTCTAAAGAACAGTCCCTCAAGTCTCCCAGAAAGATCTGAGTGGACCCTCAACTAAGCCTTCGATACATGGTACCATTTCCTAGCCATGCAATGCGCCAAATGTAAGACTTCCATTTACTTACTTTGCTTCCTTGAGAGGCCTCTCCTTCTTGTCCGTGGTTCGCCTGAAGGGATGGCCACCTTTCTTAGACTTCTTTTTCTTGCCTTCGGATTTCGAATGAACTCTGGCTGTACGACTTGCCTTCTTCGACTTCTTAGCCTTGTCAGTCTTCTCATCCGTGTCAGTCTTCTCAGCCTTCTTCGTCTCATCTACCTCCCTCACGCTCTCTGACTCTTCTGCCTTCTTCCCACAAACCTCTCCCTCCTCATGGATATGGAATTGACAGATGCCCCTCTCGCCACTGACAAGCATCTGCCGGACGAGTTCATTACTGGAAATCAATGCGCCCTCACTGATCTGCATCATCATCATATCCTTCAACATCGCATTTTGGCTATAGCATTTCTGCTTGAACTTTTCAGCCCAAGAGGACTCGACCTTTCCCGATTGCCAGGAGCCAATGACCTGAGCACAACAGTATTTCCACAATTTTCCATTGCCAGCAGTCCGAATGCTATAAATATTGATCATCTCCTTGGGCTCGAAAATCGCGCCAGAAGTAGCATATTTTACTTGGATATAGTCAATAAGCTTGTTGAGCACGCCCGGCATGTTGAATTTATCGGCAAGGATGTAAAGACGCCGGAAGCCTGAGAATGATAGGTCGTTGGGCAAGATGGGCGAGTATAGGAACTCGACAAGGGTTGCCACGTCTTGCAAACGGAATTCAATGCCCGGAAGCAAGCAGATTGCCCCGTTGACCTCGAGAATCTTGGTGTCCTTGCCAAGTCGTCGCTGCAGGTACGGCAGAAATTGGTCCTTGGGTAACTGGAAGGCGTGTTTGAAGAGTAAGGACTGCTCGCAGAGCTTCTTCTCATGAACGGAAACCTCCTCGTAGCGATCACCAACACAGAAGAGTGTGATTTTGCTGCCCAAGCCCCTAAAATTATCAGCTGTTTGCGCGTGAATAAACTTGTGGTGAGGTCAACATACATCTCGCGCTTCTCCTTGGTCAAGTGAAGATCGTACTTGGCCATCGTGCTAATTGTTCAGTGAGGGAACTTCAAGAGATCTATCCTTGGTATAAACGTGTCCAGAGTCTAGAAGGTGACGCAAATCAGCAAGTGTTCACCATGCAATTCTAGGCAAAAGCGAGCCATTTGTGACTCGCGATAAAGTAAACAAACTAGTTCAATGGTGTCGTACCTCTTGTGTAGGGATCCAAGGCTGTGGTAAAGGGCCTTGTGCAAGCCAACCCGTTGGGTGCCTGGTAGCAACGTCGGTGATGTGGAAGTTGTTGTTGACCTGTGGAGAAGAAAAGTAAATCAAGAAAATATAATTTACTTTGCGGCAATCCGTAAACGACACGAGCGCCTTTTGTTGTGTACCTCCGCAATCTGGCCCCCACTTTTTTATCTTCCCTAACATTCAGAGTGAATGAGAAATACAGTAAGAAGGCACGGCCAATAGATCGCTCAAGTAAGCTTGTACATGACAATACAAGAGCGAGACGTTCCAGTTTCCTCGGTTGATATTTAATCCAAAAGAGGTCCCAAATTGCCAGTATTGTTTACTCAAGCAACGGATACCATGCAGGTAAGTTCTTGACGAGATTTCTCCAGAACCAGAGCCAACAAGTGATGTGTCATTCTCGTTACCAACAAGTCCCGAATGGGGTCTAACGTGATCCACGTCTTCAGGAGCAATTCGTGCAACGGAAGTACAAAAACTCAACAAGTCACCAATCTCAACTATATCGAAAGATGTTATAAATATTAAACAGAAATGAGAGGGGTACCAACTACGTGGTTTCAAGGCATTCTCATGCAAGGAAAGTCATAGTTTTAGCGTTCATGGACATCACGTCATAGAAGACCCAAGAATACTATTGTGAAGCCAATCATACATCTAACACCAACAAAATGAGAAAAGAGCGAGCACATTAAACTGCTATAAATGCAGAAGTCACGCTCTCATTAAATAACAAAAACAAGTATGAGAGAATTAGACTTCCGTCAGTGTTAAGCCCCGCTGATGGGAACGCCGAAGAATCGATTCCTGCTCTGATCTCTGAGGCTGCCGATAAGCTAAGCAGGAAGGAAACTACAGATAAAACTGTTTATTGTCTTTCTAGAGCCAAGAAGACGAGGAAGGCCAAAGGTCCCGGTTGAGTAAATATCAGCCACAAACCTTCACCACAACAACGGCGAATAAGCATAAGAATGTCAATGAAACAACCCCTTTCGTCAAGAACGTCCTTCGGATGAGATGCTCTAGGCTTGACCTTCAAGGATCTCTTTACTGAGATGCGGCACGATTTGATATGTCAGATTGATGAACCTAATCACTAAAGCAATTCGCAGACTTCATAAAATATATTGCAGTGTAATTGAAATTGCTAAGAGGAAGCTGACTATTGCATAATCTAAGCCGCACCGACCTCGACCGATACTTGTAGAGGTAGTGTGGGAGGTAAAACAAAGCCGCCTCCTGAAAGTCCCCCAGCCTAGCTGTGATTATTTCCAACACAGAATGACTTGCGGGTATTTTCCAAGCGAATTGGCACGATGAAGGAGCAGTAACCGAGTAAATATAATTCTCTGTTGCTCTAAGCAAGACGGCTACCAGGATGCTCCGAGGAGAAACTTCGAGTAGAGATAACCTGTAAGACGAAAGTGGTTCTATATGAAATTTGTCAAGCAAATATGTCTAGTAGAAGAGGGTAGACCAAGGACCAAGCAGCCATAGTTCTCCATGACTTTGACGGCTGTCAATCTGCTCCTACTGAAGACTTCAACGGGAGCACAACCCACGAGAAAGCTTTCTATTTTCAACTCCTATATACAGATATCTTCCAATCATTCTCTAACAAACAACCCAGCCATACCCATCCCAGTCCCTATACACATACTCACCACACCGGTCTGCAACCCTTGCCTCTCCATCTCTGGCAACAGCCCCGCCAACATCCTCGCACCTGTCGCCCCAAGCGGATGACCCAGCGCAATCGCACCACCCTTCGGATTGACTCTTCCCTCCTCGAGGCGTTTCTCCAGCCCCAAATGCCTCAAGCAATAGATAGCCTGACTAGCAAACGCCTCGTTGATTTCCCACAATCCAACATCTTCCGTCTTCAAACCTGTGTATTCTAGCAGCTTAGGGATTGCAATCGCAGGGCCAATGCCCATCTCATCTGGTTTGCACCCTGCAACTTGGGTGCCCGCCCACTTCCCAATAATGCTCGACGTCAAACCCAGCTCGGTAGCTGTGCTTCTCCGCATTAATATCGTGGCAGCAGCGCCGTCTGATATTTGTGACGAGTTGCCAGCAGTCGAAGTTCCATTCTCCTTAAACGCTGGCTTGAGCTTCTGCATGCCCTCAAGACTAGCGTTCGCCCTTATCCCATCATCTTTCGTCACGGTAATCATCTTTGCATCTCCAACCTTCTCCCCCTTCTTGTCCACTTCTTGGTACATCGTCTCAACCGGCACGATCTCTTTGTCAAACCAGCCCTCCTTCTGCGCCTTGGCTGCTCTTTGGTGTGACATAACGGCGAAAGCGTCTTGATCGGCACGACTAACACCATATCGCTCTGCCACATTCTCGCTCGTCAATCCCATCGGCATAATGCAATCCCTCGCATCCTTCACGCTACTCTCCTTCAATTCGGGCCATAAATCAACCGGTATGGCCCTCGACCCGTAATTCCGCGTCATGCTCTCCATGCCTCCGCCTATCCCGACATCAATCATGCCTGTCGCGATCTGCTGCCCCACAGCTGTGATCGCACTCAGCCCTGAACTACAAGCTCGATTGACGGTATAAAACGACGTGGTAGTGGGAATGCCAATGTGATTCATAGCCATACGTCCCGCCTTTGAACCGCCAAGTTCGCTGAGCACGACACCGACGCCGACATCTTGGATACGGGCGGGGTCGAGGTTTGGGTTTGCGGCGAGCGTGGCGCGCAGCACGATAGAGAGGAGTTGCTCAGGGTAGGTATCTTTTAGGTGGCCTTTGTTACTACGCGTTATTGGCGTGCGGAGGGAGGAGAGGATTACGATGTCGTTGGGCTCCTTTTTGAGTATTTGGGTGAGTCCGCGGCGGATGGGGTTCGACATTTTGGGGAAGGTGAGGGGTGTCGGGGAGGAGGTTGAACGTGTAATGAAATTGAGTCGAGGACTGCAGATTGTTGCTAGAATAAATTGAGTTCTTGGTCAGAAATTGAGATAGAAAGAAATAATGTACAGCTCCAGCGACAAGGAGAAGATTGTAAAGAAAAGTGTTCAAGCAGGATCCTGCTCGGGATGTTGAAGAGGATAATCGTCGCCTCCCGGGTTTCGGTTCCTGAGCCCGGGTAAGTTCGATGCGGGGATGGGCTAACCAATGGGGTAGCTCAGATTGTGGAGGCGTCTGCTAAGTATTTTTCCGGTTGTCAGCCTCGTGCGGCCTTCTTCTCCTTGGACAGGATAGGTGATCAGTTTCTCCCATGACATTTTTTATGCTTATTTTTTGGGCAACAAGAAATCGACGCTATGCGAGAGAGGTTAAGACAATGAAAAGGCTGTGCCTTGTACTGTACCGTGGATTTGCACTATGCGGGGGAAAGGG
This sequence comes from Hyaloscypha hepaticicola, assembly GCA_002865625.1. Taxonomy (NCBI): domain Eukaryota; kingdom Fungi; phylum Ascomycota; class Leotiomycetes; order Helotiales; family Hyaloscyphaceae; genus Hyaloscypha; species Hyaloscypha hepaticicola. The sequence continues at coordinate 59,074 of KZ613516.1, forward strand.
ATACTCGGGAGAGGAAGGGTATGCTGCTTATGAAACCAATAGCGATAATCTATTCAACTAATTCTAATCATACCAGATAGCATTCATTCCAAAACCAGGCTCCTTGAGATCACAATGCGCAACCCTCGCCAGAAATTCGTCCTTCCACCGGTATATTTCAATCCAACCATCTTGATCATCCGTCAAAGCAAGCCACTCATCGCTCCAATCGCAAGGACTAACTGCATTTGAGTGCCCACCACTTGTGGGAGTGGGATTCAGACATATTTGCCTCTCAATGTTGCCAGGAGGTCCGAGTTTGAAGGCGGCGATGTAGCCAGTTAAGTTATGCGCATTTGCACGAGAGGTAGCGAACAGATATTTCTTGCTGTGAGAGAGGAAGACGACATCTGAGCGGTACATTGTTTTGGAGTTTGGGATTCCTACATATCATCAGCCAAGTCTAGAAAATAGGCGCTGAAACATACCTGGAGGGATCAAAGGGTAAGTGATGTGTGTGAAGACCGGAATATGAGTCTGCTCATCAATCACATACACCGCCAGCCGATTTCCCGCCTCCATCAAGACATATAAATAATTCTGATTCAATGCCACCCATCTTGGATGATCACCTGGATCTGGAGCATCTACAGAATGAACGAGGGTCAGTCGACCTTGAGCGTCTTTCTTATGAGTCCAGACTTTGTTCCCTCGTAAGTCGGCGGAGTACAGATATGTTTCGGTGGGGTCAAAGACCATGCCGTGAATTCCAGTCTTGGGACTGTACTCGTAAATTTGGATGCATTTTTCAAGTCCTCCCTCTTGGTTCACTGAGTACACGTTTCCGTAGCCCGCGTGGTCATAGAATGGGTTTCCATAAACATTGAACGGTGGTTTCTTTGCTGCTAAGACGAAGATTGCTCGCGTGTTGGTGTCTGGACTTGATGCCTGAGCTATGAAGGGGTGAGCTTCAAGTCGGAAAAAATTAATTTGGAAAGCATACGCTCATGTTCCATAGGATATGATGCTTGATGAATGATCTCAGTCGGACTCTTCACTGCAAAGCTTGACCATTTCTTCATCGCCGCTCCATAGATATTCTTCTTCGCGTGCTGGCACGTGAGGTCAGATTGGAGCTCCAAGTCTCAAGATTAGAACTCACATCAAATGTCATCCAAGAGATTGGCTCATTTTTGGGGATTGCTGTCCTCTGAATCAGCTTCAAGGTCAACTTCTCGTCGTCGAATTCGAAGGTGAAGATGGCTCCTGGTGGGGTCCACGTCCCCACCATTAAATGATGCAACATCCTGCAGCCTCGTCGAATTGAAAGCGGATTTCGAGACGTGAGTCTAGTGTAAGACTGGGCAATGGGAGATGAAGCTAGAATACTAATCATCAATAAATGCGATTTTTTTGACTCATCTCGGATTGAGTAGATGAGAACTTAGAGGGAAGAGCGAGAATAGTTGCGTATTGTAGTGACGGTGCCTAGATCGCCAGCGGGCCTGCCCCGCGGGCTGCAGCTCGGCAAAAAGCTCAACCAGTGCAGCGCATCGGTATTCGCAACGGGAGTTCAATCTTTCCCATGAAAAGGGAGGTCCTCGCTAGAGGATCTTTTGACGCTGCTCACGGGCCCCACATCCTCCTTAGAATCTTGCACAGCCCATATGCCACCACCCACAGCGGTCGTTACAGTTGCTTGCAAAACCAGCTTCCCCTTCCGTGCGGCTGCTGAAACTTTCACCTCGCTTTTGACCAGGGTCCCTAATGTAGTGCGTCTGCTTCGGTGTGCCACAGAGTAACAGAGCACATCCGAATCTTCGAATAGGCGTTTTCCTCTCATTGTATCGTCTCTGAAGAATATGCAGTAGAGATTTCTCTTGAAGAACTAGTTGATATGAGACCTCTCAAGACAGCGATTGTGCTATTCAGACCCGCATATGTACAGCGTTTGAAAAAAAATTCCCCTTGAAAAAGAAGCAGTACCCTCTCCTTCACTACCGGCCAAATCTGCTCCGCACCGTAGCCTAGTACAGCTAACCTATCGTCTCCAGGCGGTTTTTGTAATTTTTACTGAAGAAAATCGTGGTGCATGTGACTGAGTTATAGTGCGGCCCTGTGCGGGATGTCTCACGAAAAAATTTCACGGGATTTACCCACCTCACCAAAGCCACTTCGACCATTAAAAAATCAATTATTAACAGAATTTATTAATTCTTTCGGTTTATAATTCATATGAGTGGTTGGGGGAAAGATTTTGGGCGTTTGAATTTTTTTAAAAAAAAATACAGTAACAATTTACAGTAACGGTTATATATAGAGTTCCTCAATTATACTATTCTCCCTTGCTTCCTAAAGCTCTTCTTCATCTTCCTCATCTTCTTTATCTTGCTTGTCTTCTTTATCTTGTTCGTCTTCTTTATCTTACTCGTCTTCTTTCTTATCTTCTATAATAAAGTCGGCCAAATCCTCATTGTTCTCACCTCCCTTATCGTTCTCATTATCTGTAATAACTACTTCGAGATTATTATCTCCAGAACTAAACTCTTCTCCCTCTCTATCCAAGCCTTTATTAATATCCGTATCTTCCTTATCCTACTTCTCCAAATACTCCCGAATATCTATAGGATTACTAGTATTCTTGGTAAAACTGTCCAACTCCTCCTCACTAATTCCAGGAGCCACTCTATCTCCTCCAGTAATAATCTATTACTCTCACTTCTCAATAACTGGTATTATACATTTATTAAAAGCTTCTGAGATCAGTATTCCCTTCTCGATCTTCTTGATCTCATTCTCTTCGTTATTATTCTCTCTCTTTCTCTTCTTACTCTTTTCAAGTTAGTTATAGTAACGGTAAATAGTAATAATACTTATATTCGAATTAGCTTCTAGTAATTTTAAATATCTTATATCCTCCTTCTTCGTAATAGTTTCTAGTTAAACTATCTCTTTATCAAGAATTTTCGCTATTTTTGTCTCGGAATCTTATTCTTTATCTTTATATCTTTATATATAAACCTCCTCAATATCCTTAAGTAATCTCTCTTATTAGTCTTCGGGAAGTTTATCGAAATCGATTTGGTTATTTTTGACTTGAGTTCTTACACGTGAACAGGCCTATAAATTATTAGATTATATTAAAAGAATAAAGGCTATACTTACTTGACAATCCGAGTTCTAGATAATAGTAATAGCTTCTTGAGACTTAGCTTTAATAGCTTAATACTAATCGGAGAATAAAAACATCTTGATTCTAATATAATTAGTATTACTATTAAGAGTTACTATCAGAGGTCAAAAACTATATATTTTAGGCAAGAATATATTACTAGTGAAGACAAGGTCGAGTTTAATAAAAAGGTTATTTTTTTATAAAAAAATTTTCCTATATAATCTTAAAAAAATTCACTTTGGCTTATTTTACACTCACTTTTAACTTCTCCGCTTTCTATATTATAGTCTTTCTACTATCTAATAACCTTATCTTTATTAATATTTTTCGATCTTTTAATAATTATAATTCTTGATCTTATATATTTATAGTAATACTATAAAATAATACGAGAATACTGATTTTATTAACTAGATAATTATAGCACGAACGAAGTGTATATTCAAGTAATACAAGACTATTACTATTACTAAAAAAGTCAAGAATTTGTTTCCAAAACCCGTACTCGCTATAAGAATCAGTGAATAGTAAAGAAAAAAGGATATATGGGAGATAGATTACTTTAATATAGTATATAAAGTAAAGAAACCGGTAAAGAAGTTCAGGAAATCTCAAGCCGGAAGTAAGTTCTGATTCCAGTAATATTAAATAGTAATATATTTAACTTCCAAATAGCTTGTATACTACGAGAAATCCGATATTACTAAATAAGGGAAGATACTAGTATTTTTTTCTCCAAACTAGTCTTCTAATATATTATATACGAGATTACCCAAATTATTAAATCAGATTTGAAATTTCAGGCTTTTACGATTATTACCTTTCAAGAATCTATAGAGACTTTTCTTATTAGTTTTTTCGAAAGTAAATCCTTTTTCTTTTTTAAAATAATAAAATATTAATAGTTAAATAGTTACAAATATATATACTATTTATATAAAATGAATTACTATATAATATAAAGATATAATATTAATTAAGTGATTTTGTAATCAAGTTACGGTTATTAGTATAGGTATATATAAGTAATAAGAAGAAAATTTGAGAGTTTGGTTATATAGAGATAGAGATTAGAGTAGTAAGAAAGAATTACAGTAATATAAAATAGTAATATTATAATATATATTCTTCACTTTTAAAGTCAAATATAGTACCTATCACTCCTATCCTTTTCACTCATTCCATTTTCCTCTCCTCTATAATAATAGTAAACTAAATAATAACTGTACTGTAAAATTATTTTCTTTATAATAGCAGTTCCAATTCCTTAACACGTGTGGAATACTCATAAAAGTGAAATATATAATCTATATTTTACTCGAGATATCAATTTGAATAAAGTAATTCGGATTATAACTAATAAAGACTTAAAAGCTATATAAGTAATTTAATTATCTATTAAATTTAATACTAATATTTACTAGAAGAGTAATATATTATCGGAAATTCGAATTATAAGGAAATACTTTTAAGAAAAAGGAAACTTATTTGAAAGATCAAATTCTTCTCTATCTAGTTATACAATTCTATAATAATAATATAAAGTATTATAGGATATTACAAGCTTTGAATCGATTCGAAGGATATCCAGACCTTTCGAATTGGTAACTTTTGTGACGGCAGGAACGGAGCAGAGGTCATAAGCCAAAGATCTCAATTTCAAGGTCTAACTAAAACTTAAAGCTAAGGAGAGAAGAGAAGGTCGAAGGAAGAGAAGTTCTTAAGCCGTAAGCCTGAGACCTGTTCCCTTAATTTGAGACGTTATCACATCGCCAGATATCGGATCCTCAGTTTGAAACCAGTAGTGCGGCAAGTATGTGACGCGTGCCGTCACAACTTTATTATATTCGAGAACATTTGGGTTTAATATATCATTCTCACTGCCAAGGGGTATCTCGGGAACTTGTTTAATAAGTACGAAATATTATAATTAATAATATAAAAAGTACTTTACTTATATAATTGGAATACTATCGGATTATTATATATCTTCGGACCTATTATAATATTAATCTTCCTCAAAAGCTTATACTTGCTTTAATGAATAAAATTGATAAAGTTATAACTAGAGCTCGAAGTTTCAATACCCTTACTTGTCAAGTCAAATATATAATTAAAGGTCCAAATCGAATCTGGTCTATTAATAATTATAATAAGCTCTCTCGATTCGACTTTCAGATCTATAATATTATAGATATATATTCTCGAAGGATTCTAGACTTTTTTATTAACTTGTTAAACCGGATATAAATTATAGTGAGCAAATTTTATTTATATATAATAAAGGAATATAATATCCCGAAAGCTATACGAGTAGATAAGGGAAAAGAAATCAAGATATTTGAAATAATACAATTTGCTTTTTAATAAAGATATAAACCGGGAATTCCTATTTATAAAATAATAGTATTTGGTACTTTAACTAGGAATTAAAGGATAGAGAGGTTTTGGAGGATATTAATCGACTAGTTTACTGATTAATAGATAGAGTATTTGGAGATCTCAAAAAGAGAGACTTATTTACTGGTTCTAAGTTCGATATTATAACACTTTAATTCCTGTATATAGATAACTTTCGAAAACTATTTACTAAATACATTTCTATATATAATAAAAGCCCGATTTGAAAACAGAAAACTAGAGAGTTTTGATTCCCTTTAGACTTCTCTCCGAAAGAGATTTACAAATATCCTAAAAATAGTAATTGAGATTATTCTATAATACCTGATCCTGATTTGCTTAAAAGTTTCGAGAATACTTTCAAATAGTATAATAATCAAGTATATTTGATATTAAGGGTTAGAGAGATTTACGAGAAGGTAATTAGAACTTGTAGAATACTTTATAGTTTGGATAATCTTATTTCAGGACCGGATCAGTCTTATAAGCAAGTATATTATTTATTATATCGAGAGTTATTAGAATAAGAGTAGTGTGGAAAAGTGATCAAAGAATTGGAACGGTTAATAGGGGATATAAAGATATTATATTAGTGATATAAGACTATAGGGACTGAAATACCTGTAATACTTTATGAAACTCTAGCTAATTTAATAGGTGAAAGGGAAGTTAAAATAGATAGTGATTCGGATAAAGAGAGTAATAATAAAAGTATTAATAGAGATTAAGAGTATTTTGAGTTTGAATGAGAAAAAGAAAGCTATATATATTACTATTTAGTATTACTATAGATATTAAATCCAAATAAACTTTTACCGATTACCCTATACTACTTACTTACCCGGGACTCTTATAATAAGTCTATTCTAGACCCTATTATAATACTATTCTCTATATTTCAAAGATTTGTTAATCACTCGTTTTCCCCGAGTAGTCTTGGAAATAACTCCTAGTTTAGAAAAGTCAAGAAATTCATTATCTTTATTACTTTCTTCGATTCCTTCTTTATTTTCCTCTTTCACTTCCACTAGAATATTTATCTCCTTTCTCATATCTTTTTTCTTTATATCTTTCTTCTTTATATCTTCTTCTTTTATTACTTCTTCTTTTATAACTATCCCTTTATCCCTTTTTATTACTGATTATAGCTTTTTAGACTTCTTGGATATAATAAGTCCCATATTTGATATTAATATACCCCTTTCGTGACCTTTCTTGATCTTAGATAACACTTCCACTGATTCTTTCACTTCCCTCTTTACGGGTATATATAGAGGTAGTGATACCTTTATACTATTGTGATTAGTAATCTCTTCCAAAATACTTTCCAAAGTTATTCCAGATCCAGATATATTCTCAAATACTAACTCTTTTCCTTCCAGATAACTAATCCAGGTAGAGTGATTGTAATCTATGACTAGTTCCCTACTTGCAAGATCTTTGTATTCTATTAGACTGGGAATTATATTTTCGCTAATAAGATTTCCGATAATAAATTCGTTAATATCGGAAGAAGATATAAAAGAAGTTTCCAAAATAAGGTTTACTTTGGCAAGAATATTAATATTTATTAGTTTCGCTAGAGGGGTTTTGTAGAACCAAATAGAGACAAGGGTTTTAGGAGAAGTATTACTTGGTCGGATACTATATCTGCCTCTAACTGTATCTTTTATCTTCTTTTTCGTATCTTTAATTCCCGCTTGGTCTCGAAGTTACTTTATATCAGTAATAGGGAAAAGTGAGATAAAATTGGTACTATCAGTACTTATTAAAAGATCATTATCGGAATCGTTATTATCAGTATATCGCTCCTCGTTCTTGTTATTCTTTTGGTAGTAACTATTGGAATAATATTTCATATAAGGACTACTCAACTGCTTTGAGTAATCGTTCTTGATATATTTGCGACTGGAAGGGCCCGCTATTATTACAAAATATAGAATTGAATTGAAAAGGCTATCCAATTTGGAAAGAAACTAATATCTAAAATATGAAGAGAACGATAGAATGTACTCAAAAGTGGGAAAGGAGCGGTGAACGGAGGTGGGGAGCGTTACTATTAGGTATTACTATATACCGCAGTACCGCTATCTACTACTGGCCGAGGCTTGGATTATTATTTGGATCTAGAATTAACCCCAAAACCTTTCCCCCGACTACTTATATGAATTATAAACCGAAAGAATTAATAAATTCTGTTAATAATTGATTTTTTGATGGTCGAAGTGGCTTTGGTGAGGTGGGTAAATCCCGTGAAATTTTTTCGTGAGATATCCCGCACAGGGCCGCGCCATACTGAGTGCAGAACGCCACATGCATTGCACAGCCACAGAATCCCCGCGTTCCACTTTTCCGTTGCAGCCCGATATCTCCATTTGTGACAATAGCACCAAACGCACTAACCGCACTACGCACTATACCACTTCACAACTATCCAGCATAGTCTTGTTCGAGTTTCTATATACCATATTTCATGCCATGTCTCACTACTGTTATCCTCCGCTATCCCCGGGGTCTGACATTCGCTTGCTTCGCCTGATGCCACATAAAGACGAGACTGCTCCTATACAATGCGAACTCTTTGAGTACTCTTTACAGGAATCGAGCAAAGGGACTCACCTGTTCGAGGCTTTATCCTACGTATGGGGCAGTCCGGAAACCCCCAAGTCTATCTCTATAGACAAGCATAACTTGTCGGTCACGGCAAACCTCCATGCAGTGCTATCACGTCTTCGAGATCGCTCTTTTGAACGAATCATATGGGCAGATTTTGTTTGCATTAACCAAAAAGATGAGAAAGAGAAAGAACGCCAAATTCAGTCAATGGCGAAGATCTATGGTCAAGCTAACCGCGTAATCGTTTATCTCGGTGACGAGGCAGACGATAGCGATCAAGCGTTCGAAGATATACGTGTTGCTGCAGAAGACGAGCTTACGAATTCATCGATCAGTGAAAAGAGCCAGACAGCAATTCTCAAACTACTTAAACGACCATGGTTTCAGCGTATCTGGGTAAGTTAACAGACAGTCGATGATACCTAGAGAGATTACTAAAAAAAAAGGCTCGATTTAGGTACTTCAAGAGGTTGCCTTAGCTCGACGCATTCTAATCATGTATGGCTTTGCAGAGATGGACGGGTATACCTTCTGTTCAGGTCTCAACAAGCTGGAGCTTTCCTATCCAGTAGATCATCCAGACTTGCAAAGTCTGATCCGTTCAGTAACCTACTTGATAAGGGGAGCAATCTTCCGGCCGAAGTATACAACGAGTCCATCAGGCGGACTCTCTCTAGGCGAGCTAATAGATATGTACCATACCCGCGAGGCCACTAAGCGCCACGACAAGGTATATGCCTTGCTCGGCATGAGCTCTGATGATACCAACACAGCTGGCTTGTCGCCTGACTACAAGGTTCCATGGAAGACACTCTTGCAGCGACTTCTCGAATTTATTCTTTTTAAAGAGTTATCTATAGAGACTTGGGACGAGAGGGAGATAGCAGTAATCAAGAGCAAGGGCTGTATCTTTGGCCAGGTGTCCTCAGTAGAGAATGACAGTGCTCGGTATGACAGACAGCACGTAAATGTCGTTTTCAATAATACACCCAGGTCCTTGGAATACGAGAGGAAGTACGGCACTCGATGGACTCTCCAGGCCTCGGCAAAGTCTATTTGGAAACGAGACTTCGTCTGTCTTCTACAAGGGGCTTCAAAGCCGGCCATCATTCGAGCATACAAGGATCATTTTGCTATTATTATAATTGCAGTTACTCTGCGGCGGTCCGTACGAACGGAGAGCGGATATGTCGAGCGTCAAGAAACCTTGGCTTCGACGAAAAGCTTCTCGCGTGACTTTCTACTCGTCTGGAACTGGGAAAAGTCCCAGGGAAATTTGCAAAATCAAGCAAGATACGAACCTTCGATAGAGATAAATGACCTGGTGCCAGAGTATTTAAATACAGCTTCGAACAAAGCAGCAAGGTCATATGACATGGCACTGGTCTTAGCGGACTCGAATGAGTATAATGCGTTGTTATACAAGAGTCAACAACAGTGGACGAAGGCAGAGGATTTGTTTGTGCAAGTGATACAGGCAAGAAAGCGTGTGCAAGGAATGGATCATCAAGATACATTGAGCAGCATAGCCAACCTGGCGTCAACCTATATAGACCAAGACCATTCCGGCGGAAGGAGGCTACAGTTTTCAACAAGTTTTGCAGATCGAATAAGAGGCAATATCCAGATTGCAGAAGGAGATGTGGTCCAGGTTGCAAGGGGATTTGGTAAAGGGCTAATGACACTTTTATTAGACCTAAAAAACGTCCTAGTCACCAAAGAGGTGGTCATAGCAGCAGCTAGGAACGGTCAGGAGATGATGGCGCTCCTACTCGACCGGCGCGGCGGCGAGGTCCAGATTACTGAGGAGGTGGTCATAGCAGCAGCTAGGAACAGTCAAGAGATAATGGCGTTGCTACTCGACCGGCGCGGCGGCGAGGTCCAAATTACTGAGGAGGTAGTTAAGGCAGCAGCTGGTAACTGGATAAGAGGCAAGGAGATAATGGCACTCCTACTCGACCGGCGCGGCAACGAGGTCCAGATTACTGAGGATATAGTCATAGCAGCAACTGAGGACAGTGGTCAGGAGGTGATAGCACTACTACTCGACCGGCGCGGCGGCGAGGTCCAGATCACTGAGGAGGTAGTCATAGCAGCAGCTAGGAACCGGAATGGCCCGGAGGTAATGGCGCTGCTACTCGACCGGCGCGGCGGCGAGGTCCAGATTACTGAGGATGTAGTCATAGCAGCAACTGAGAACAGTGGTCAGGAGGTGATAGCACTGCTACTCGACCGGCGCGGCGGCGAGGTCCAGATCACTGAGGAGGTGGTCAAGGCAGCAGCTGCGAACGATAGCAATAGCCAACAGGTGATGGCGCTGCTCCTCAATCAACGCGGCGACGAGGTTCAGATTACTGAAGAGGTGCTTAAAGAGGCAGCTTCCAATGAGGCTATAGGTCATGAGGTGGTTCAACTCCTCCATCAAACTATTGGTATCAAAGTTACAATCGGAGTGATTGAGGCAGCTGCTACTAGCGGTCAGGAAAAAGTCCTTGGCCTTCTCGATCAATGGGATAGCATTGGCAGTAATAAAGAGCGATGGCTTAATATCTCACGCCTCTCCAATGCCGCCAAAAATGGAGATGCCGTAACCGTCCGTCAACTTGTCGTTGACGGCATTCCTCCAGACAAGCGAAATATCCGTGGGGTAACTCCATTGTGGAGGGCCTCGCAGGCTGGGCATACAGAAGTGGTCGACATTCTTCTCGCAACGAGCGCTGTCGATGTGAATGTGCGGAGCACAGCTGGGCAGACTCCATTGTTCTGGGCTGCAGCGGAGGGTTACTCCAAAGTCGTACGGTTGCTCCTGGACCAGGGTGCCGAACCAAACTACACAGACAAGGACGGCAGATCACCACTCTCCATCGCTCAGCTTTACGATGAGACCGATGTAATAGCAATGCTTACTAGGCACGAATCAACAACGCAGGACAAGCGAGCGAAGAAGGCGAATACTTGAAGTCGAGACCTGGCAACAAACTTTGAGCAATGCGGAGATGCATCTGAAGGACTTGATCCATATCATCTTCAGGTTTTGGCCAGCCTCATCAACATATTGTTGTGAGACCTAACCAGTAGGAAGCTTCGAGACCGCCTCCATGGAGAATCTGATATTGAAGACAAAGAGTCAAATCACTCTGATCACCATTGTATAGCAGGTCTTGCCGTGGAGCACTTACTAGACCCCATGTACTGTGCCTCTAAAGTACGTGGAAAAGGTGAGCACTTTCTATCAGCCTCAGGTGGATAACCCCCGAGGGGTTGGAGCACTCCAATCATTCTCAAACACTAAAGCCGATTTCGCTCTCGCATCGTCGCATCCATCGCCTTTATCGCGTTCGGAAAAGAAGATTGCAATGTAGTCCGGATGTTCATCGCCAGCCTCGGCAATACAGTAAAAATCGCGGGGTTCCTCCACTCTGTTTCAACGTCATTAAATTACCAAGGAACCACCACAATGTTTCTATTCTCAACCCGCACTCCGGATTGAAGCTCTTCTTTCCCTCAATTGATAATCTACAGTACAAATCACAATGCCAAAAGTAATAACAATCGAACCCATAGACGGCAAGCCAGGAAAGCCGGGGCAGGTGTATTACCCGTTCGTCCCCATCCCTCTCCCCAATCCAGCTCTCAAGCTTCGCTTCTAACAATAAACTGTCCAGGTTGGCAATTAAAAACGTCCCGAAACCCAGCCCAGGCCCAGATGATCTCCTCATAAAAGTCCACTCCGCCGCCCTCAACCACCGCGACCTCTTCCTCCGACAGCATCTCTACCCCTCCCCTTCCTTCGACGTCCCTCTGCTCGCAGACGGCTACGGCACAGTCTCCTCCGTCGGCTTTTCAGCATCCAAGTCCTGGCAAGGAAAGAATGTCATCTTGACGCCAGGACGAGGATGGAAAAACGATCCCGCAGGACCGGAAGACAAGACGGGGTATAAGATTCTCGGAGGTACGAAGGCGTGCGAGATCGGGACTCTGCAGGAAGTCGTTTGCGTTTCTCAGGATGAAGTCGAGTTGGCGCCTGAGCATCTGACACCTGCGGAAGCTGCGGCGTTGCCGCTGACGGGACTGACGGCATGGAGGGCGCTGGTTAGTAAGAGTGGGAATTGGGAAGAGGGGAGGAATATTTTGGTTACGGGGATTGGAGGCGGGGTTGCGTTGAATGTGCTACAGTTTGCGGTGGCAAAGGGCTGTAGGGTCTGGGTTACGAGTGGGAGTCAGGAGAAGATTGATAAAGCGAAGAGTATGGGGGCAAGTGGGGGCGTGAATTATAAGGGTGAGAACTGGGAGAAGGAGTTGAAATGGCAGCTGCCGAAGGATAGGCCATATATCGATGCGATCATTGATGGCGCGGGTGGGAATGTGATTGCGAAGGCCGTGAGGTTATTGAAGGTATGTGTTTTAATGGGTGGTGTGTGATATTTGCTAATGTTGGGACAGCTTGGTGGAGTTGTTGTCCAGTACGGCATGACTGTCTCACCGAAAATGGAATGGACGATGCCAGCTGTTTTGAATAACTTGGAACTCAAAGGCTCGACCATGGGCAGCAGGAAGGAGTTCAAAGACATGGTTGCGTTTGTGAATGAGAAGAAGATTCGGCCAGTTGTGTCGAGGGTTGTGAAGGGGATTGACAATATTAAAGAGATCGATGAGCTCTTCGAGGACATGAAGAATGCGAGTCAGTTCGGGAAGCTGGTGATTGAGATTCAAGGGGGAGGGGCGAGTAAGTTGTGAATTATGAAAGATATAAGATTTAAAGGCCGGGTACACTGGGCTTCCACATACTAAGAGGTTATGTCAGCAATCAAGAAGTTTGCAGAAGGGGACAAAACTTCGGAAAGTTTCAGGTCGAAGTTCAAGAAAGCTGCTATGCTTTAAGAGTTTCGATAATTCGTCTAGTGACAGCGGAATACTCAAATCTGCCTCTTCCTACTCCATTGAATCCCGTTTCAGCAATCTTACATCTACTCATTTGCTTTTATCCCATAACACAAGTACTCCTAGTCAGCGCCTTTCCAGACGATGAATCGAAATCCAAACCCAGACTCCAACCATCATGCCATTATGCCATCTCGCCGAGACTCGAACTCCACTCAATCGCCCAGAAGCGTGTCTTCTCATTAAATCATTCCCTCCCCTCTCCTTTCCCTTTCTCCGCAGCGATTCCCCTTCCCCACTCACGGATCACAAAAGTAAAAGAAATTCGCATCCGCACTCCTAAACGTCGCCTGTGCACTCGTCGCACTCGTACTACTACTACCGGTAACCACACTCGTCACCCCATTCGCCGACGACCCTCCACTTCCACTTCCACCTCCACCCCCACCGCTCGAACTATTCCCCTGCGTTGTTGCCATACACTGCGTCTGCTGGTTATCGCAATCGCCGACCGTCAGCGACTTATCACCGCTCGCGTTGGCGGCCGACGCGCACGCGTTGTGCTGGTTGTTGCAGGAGCGGTTGAGCGCGCTCTGGAAGTCGGCGAAGGTGCTGCCGTCTACTTCGAAGGGGTCTTTGGAGTTGCCGGTTGAGGTTATCTGTGTTCTGTCTATTAGTTCCGTTTTTCTACCTCTCCTCTCCTCCGCAAAGGGCTATACCGGATCTGCAGCAATACCGCCGATAGCTCCTGTGAATGTCTATCTTTTTTAGCTTTCATGTTCTGGATTCGATGAGGAGAGAGTGAGATAGACGGACATTTAAATTCGTGGAAGAGGCAGCTGCTGGTACGGGTGCTCTCATGAACAGAGGGAAATCTATCCGCATTTCGCTGCCCAGTACACCACCCACACAAAGTAGCACCACGGCTGAAGATCTCGCGAAAGTCTTCATCTCCTCTAATAATTGTTGAATGTGGGGGTGGAAAAGCGTCAGCCAGCTGAAAGAAATGTATAAATTAAGCAACGATCCCTAGGATCTCGAAGTTGCAAATGGATTCAATCAATTAATCAAAATTAAAAGACTCGCAGTACAGAATAGAATTATTTCATCATTGCGAAAGAGATGACATTCGCGATCATCTCGAGAATGAGGTCTTGCACTGAAACCCGTAGCGGTGATCGCGAAACCCTATCTGTGACAACCAGTCAATGCGACCCTACCGGTCACCTCAGGGTGCCTCCTCCCATTTCCCGGAAAAACCCCGATTTGATTTAAGTTGTGTGACTTGGACGTCTGACTTACTGCCGGTTTTTTGATGAATGGGCGTTGACTTGGACATGGACTGCATGTGTGTATTTTAAGCGGGGAAGCCAAAAATATATTTTATTTTGAGCACTACCGAAGGCTTGGACCTGCTTGAATATGAGTAAGACCAACATCTTTCAATCTATTTTGATCTTTTGAAGGAGTATTTCGTAAGATTTCGTCTTTTTTTAGTAGCTTGATGTTTTCGCTGGTCGTTCTGCACTCATTGGAAGAAGCTGTATGGTTTGCAGGTCCTAGCTTGACGTAACTTAGCTAGATAACGGTTGCTGGTGGAAACACATATCAAAGGTGTGTAGGAATCAGCTCAACGAGGGACGTAGCATGCCGTGTTTAGCAGCACGCAGCACGAGAAGAGGCAGAGAAGCGGGCGAAGAACTCTATGTGATTAGGTACATGCACTAGCCAGCTATGGCAAAATGCTGCTACAAAGAGGTATCTATGTGAACAGATCAGGAGAAAGCAGCGCAGACGCTGAATGCGATGGTATCAGTATGGCCGAAGAGAGGCCCCTTCTAATGCATTCCCAACTAACCGTTCAGTACAAATGAGACTAGACATATACATGATCGCTAAAAACACACAAAAAGCAAATTATTTTTCCTCCACTGCTCCCCCCTTTTCTGCTTTGTGGATCAGAAGTTCGATGAAGCGTTGACGTTCCTCGCCGGGTTATGATAGTTCTCCAGCGTGCTCTGGAATGGGTTTGCGGCCCCGTTTCCGGAACTGCTGCTCGTCTTCTCGTGTCCAGCACTGCCGCTTCTGAAGCCCATGAGTCCATCGCTGTCATCCTCGTTCTTTCGGCGGCCCCAGATTCTGAATGCTACGATGGCCAGACCCGCGAGGACAATGGCTCCACCAATGCCCACCACAACTCCAACAACTGTGCTCTTTGTCTTCGCGGACATGGTGGATGAGGAGGAAGATTCATTTTGGGCGAGCGTCGCCGAGTTCGAGGATTTGGCCGAAGATTGGGTACCGGTGGGGGATGAGGAAGAGGTCTGGCCGGGAGCGGTAGTTATCCGTGTGGTGGTGACTTCGCTCTGGGAATGGTTGTCCGACGGTGTAGGGGTTGGGGTTGGTGTCTGTGTAGGGGTATCGGACTTCGAGGAATCTTTAGGTGTCGGGGTACTGGATGATGTAGAAGGAGTCGAGCTGGTAGATGGGGTGGGTGTAGGTGTGGGTGTTGACGAGGTGCTGGTTGTCGATGTTGTTGACTCTGAAGAATCAGTCGACGCTGCTGCTGAGGGGGTCGAACTTGAGGCTGCTCCCCCTAATCCTCCTGCGAGGCCACCTAACGCTGAACCGATACCTGAAAGCAGATCCTTCTTCTCGACGACCTCACGACGGAAGGGATTCGAGTTAAACCAGCTAGCTTGCGCAAGGGCGACGAAGACGGTTATCAGGGTTAAGACCCGTAATTGATGCTGCCGCGAAAACATCTTGACGATGGTCTTGTGTGTGTAAAGGACGAAGAACGATGGTGTTAAAGGGTAGAAAAGGTCGGAACGGGCACGAAAGGAATGTGGAGCTAGCCACCTCGTATTCGAAATGGGATTTATGGTGGGTCGTGTTGGTCACAGCTGCTCGACGGGTTGGTTGTCGGTCAGTCCGCGTGTGTATTCTCGTCGCCGGCGATGGAAGTGAGTGAATTAAACTGCGAGTATGCGTTTCGAAACGAAAGTCTGGTCTTGGTCTGTCTTGGTCAAAAGAGGGTGGAGGGCGTTGGACGCTGTTGTTAAAGAAGGGAGGCCGAAGGGGAAAGACGTGGAAATTGCTGGCGGCGGGCGATGATTGGAGGAAGCAAGGGGCGGCGCCGGAGGAGCGCGAAGGGGCAGGAGCGATCTGTGATTTTTGTGAATGTGAAAATGGAAAAGCGCGCTAAGCCCGATTTGCTACCGATAAAAACAGAATCAACAGACCGCCCGTAGCGTGTGAGCGTGTGAAGGCCGTTGGTGCAGCCTGATAGCCCCGTTTGACAGGGCAACGCTACCCTTCATCATGCCTGGACAGGTCATTTGTCGCCCATTCCAGGGGCAAACGGTGTTGCAGCGAGCCACCATGCGGATGGCTGCAGCAGGCCAAACACGCCAAATGTTGCTCGTGTCCTTTGGTGAAGCTCGACTCCTGAACGACCGACCACTCAGCGCTTCCAACACAACTCCTTTTCACCAGTTCTTCATCAATTCCTTTGACTCTCTCTACCACCACTTGCTCGAGCCAAGCCTCCAGCCCTATTACTGCCCCTCTGCCCCTACTGCCTAGTAGCCTTGCTCATTTAGAAACACTGCACCCAGTCGTTGTGCTCCATCCGAGGTCAGCCCACCAATCAGCATCGTCCACATTCACCCCTCACCAACACTTGAAACCTGACACTACTTTAAACCCCCATCATGATCGTCCGAATGTGAAATCTGAAGATCCAAGCCGCATTCAGTCCCAAAGCATTATCCCCTCTCCTCGAAGCCAGGGCAAGAAACATGCCCCGACAAATGAAGTTGAGGTGGAAAGCCGACGCATAAGGATACTCATATACATGTTTCCACCCCGCTGTTCCAGAAAAGATCTTCTTTTGCATATGGTTCAGTGTTCTCGAATAAACCTTTGCATTCTAGCTACTGTTTGATAGTCGAATAATGGCTTCAAAGGATAATTTCCGACGGCATTCGCACCGGGGACGTTCGCATAGAGATATAAGACCGAGTGGTATCTTATCAGATCTTTAGAAGGCAGGCTGATCTTTTCTAGAAGTTAAGCAGTTTCGTTTGGGAGTTGCTCTTCCCTCCTTGCGGTCTTACAAGTTTCTCTTTTCCAATTTTGTGCATCCTCTTCCTGCGTTTCAGAATTTCAGGGGGGGCCATTCCATGCCACGTGATAGTAATCATCACGTGCCTAAAATGAAGGCGACTTTCTCGCCGAGGCAGTAGAGAGCTCGCGTGAGAGTGGTGTGATACACGTACTGAGAGTAAAGGAACCTCGCCGATCCTAAACTTTTCGCTTTGAGGACACTTGTGTGATTCACCGTCCTGCATCGAGGTTACGAGTACATTCATTCAAGAAGACGGGATGTTCGAGAACATACCCACGTGACAAATAATCACCACCGAGGTATCTTTTTTAGCAACTTTGGCAAATTGATTTCTGGGGGGGTATTTCGCTAGAGAAGATTGCTCCTTTTATCACTGAGACGGCGATTATGGCACCCGTCACTTTGTTGAAAGGGGTACTGGTTTTTGACGCCCTGTTTATGGTTCAAGTAAGAATTCTCTCTTAAAAACAGATTTCTGAGTCAACTTCTTTCCAAATCGTGTGATCTTAATCAATGCTTTACTAAACTTGATTATTTCCGGGTATCACTCTATCACAAATCAAAAACACTTCCGATTAGAATCTTGCAGTCATATCCTTTGAGTAGAGGGGTATATTAGCTACATTGTACCATCTGTCCTTCCTAATTCCCAATCATTAGACCTTCTATTACTCATTCGCCCCTTTTGCTCTCATTTAAGGGCTTTCCTAGCTCTAGCACTTACAAGTCCTCTATCCCTTACTCAAGCGAGACCTTATTCATACTGCCTTTGGATCTTTTATAGTTTAATGCATTGCTCACGTTACCCGTACTCTTAAACTTTTTAAGAGAGCTTCCCTCCTTTCCTCTCTTACTTTTATCCCTGTTTGCCTTGATGTTCTGTCGCACGCCAGGGGTACCCCCCTAGCCTTCAAATCACCTGATCTCAGGGGCCCTCCAGGCCCCTATATATACAGTCCGTAGACCCCCCCAATTTTATGCTCAAGAGAGCGCTTTTCGACGTGCGACATGTTCTGTTATATTACAGTTGAGGATACCCGATTTTGACGCACATCGCACTAGCTGCGATATGCAACAAGCGTTTATTCATTTTCGTGTCTACTTTTGTCCTTTCTCTGAAGTTTACCTTATAGTCTTCTGTTGCATATCGCAGTTACGAACAGGGTGGTTTGTTGCATGTCGTATTCTAGGATATTTGAATTTTGACGCACGTAGCATTCGCTCCGAAATGCAACAGAATATTCAAGATACTTAGTTTTGACGCACATCGCAGTTACCATATAAGAGGTCTGTTGCATGTCGCATTTCAAGAGATCTGGGTTTGACGCACATCGCAGCTACCATATAAGAGGTCTGTTGCATGTCGCAGTTCAAGATATCTGGGTTTGACGCACATCGCACTAGCTGCGATATGCAACAAGAATCCATTCATTTTGATCTTTACTTTTGATCTATTTCTCAGATTTGTTTTACAGTCTTCTGTTGCCAATCCAGTTCAGGGTGCCTGATTTTGACGCACATCGCAGTTAGGATAGAGGGAGTTTATTGCCTATACCAGTTCAGGTTTCCTGGATACCTGATTCTGATGCACATCACAGTTACGAAGTTGGGAATAGAGGGAGTTTGTTGCATATAGCAGGTGAGGATGTCTAGTTTTGACGCACATCGCAGTCAGGAACAGTAGGGTTTGTTGCATGTCGTAGTCTTGGATATTTGGGTTTTGACGCACATCGTACTAGCTGCGATATGCAACAGAAGAGTATAAAGTAAACACAAGAGATAGGACGAAAAGTAAATGGCAATGGAAGGAGAGCTTATTGCTCGTCACATCTTATAGCACCCTTGTTTTAACGCACATCGCAGTTGCAATAATTGCAACGAACCTTCCTGTTCTTAGTGCGATGTACAATAGAAAGACCACAAAGTAAATGCAAAAGACAGGAGCAGGCACCAGAATGAATAAATGTTTGTTGCATACCGCAGCCCATGCGATGTGCACCAAAGCCCACGTATACACATGAAATACGTGGCAGGATTTTGCTTTGTTACAAGATCTCTAGTGCACGTAACGAAAATGTGCCATTTATATAATTAGATTGGATCTGCCTCGTCCTCACTTCTCAAACCAAAGCCTTAAAATCTAACGGGAAGTCCCTCCTATTTACATATACATCACGCAACCACCCAGCATCTGCACCCGAGATTACCGAGAATCAAGGTCTGTAGCCAAGGCGAGGGAGACGAGTTGGATTTAGTCAGTAATTTATTGGTCCTGCAACCAGGCACGTCTTGGTAGAAGTGAGTGGTGTGGACTGCTTGCCCCTATTCACCCCCACATTTTTCGCTTGCCGCCCTGAAAATACTTCAAGAGACCGCAACCGCAGCCTAATCCACTTGTCTAAATAAGTAAGTAAATGCCATTGAATGCTATCCAATAATCTATCGCTTTTTATTGGGAGAAGATCAATTCGTGAAGGTGTCGAAAGTTCGAAGGGTTTCTTTTGTCAGCTCCATGGTTTCCGTCACATGTTCGGGCAACAACCCCAGCTCGACAGGGATACAACAACGTCATCGAGCATGAGCAGGCAAGGGAACACGCAACCGTCCTATTATTCTGCACTCTGAAGTCAGAAGACAGCATAAGATGAGAAACAGGTTTTGTGGCTTCTGGCTGAATATATAACTGTCATTTCCGAATCTGGGGGTGGCTGCGTTGCATTAATTCTAATAAACTATCTAAGCTCTCTTCAGCCTTACTTGTGACTTACGACTATCTTATCCTCTTCCAACTTAAAACACTCTAAAACAAATATCACCCGTATCAAAATGGCAGGACTACTTGGCGGCGGCGGCGGAAACAATAACGGAAAAGCCAGTTATGGTGGACTTCTTGGAGGGTAAGTTCTCTCTCCATCATCAAAACGCAGAGAACTAAGCCCCACAGACTCTTGAACACAGTAGACGACACAACCAAAGGCCTCCCCATCGTCGGAGGCGTCACATCACCCCTCCTCAAAACAGTTGGCGGCGTAACAGATGGCCTACCCATCGTAAGTTCCCTTAACCTCTTTCACTTTCCCTCCACCACGGCTGACATGATCATCAGCTCGGAGCTCCAGGCGGTCAAGGCCAAGCCCAACAACAACAACCTGTACAACAACACCAATACGCACAATCTCCCCAATACGCGCCCATGGCGCCGTACCAGCCGCAAGCACAAGCGAAGCCGGTGCTGAGCGAGGCGGAGAAGAAGGCCAAGGCGGCAGAGAAGAAGAAGAAGATGATTGCGTTGAAGAAGAAGCAGCTCGAGATCGAGGCCGCGGAGCTGGAGATGAGTGATTAGGAGGGTCGCACACTTGGCGTTTGATGAATTATGAGATTGTTTTTAGCGTCAGTCTTGTAGGATAGTTTTGGAAATGTATGAAAACTTGCTATTGTCATCAGAGACTTGCAATACTCGTGAGCGTCAGAGCGCTTTCAGCATTGTGACTTGCACCACCGAAGCTCTTGCGATATCCACACCGGAATCATTATTTTGCTAGCAGGTACAGAATCTACTCTTCCCGAGAACTCTCGAGCATGTTCGCTAGTGATGAGTGCGGGTATTTCAGGGGCCTCAACTGCGCAGCACCAAAGAACGTCCCTGCGTGGCTTTGCCACTGGCTATCACTTCATAGGCCCATCCAGACACTTAGTACGCATGCCACAGCCTTCGGCACGTTGAAGCTCCATCCATTATAATCGTTCCGTTCTGTTGCGGATCAAGCCGAATTCAATCCTGCTATTTTACACGTTGAGCGTGGCGTGCAGCACTTGCTCTTGACTGCTCTTTCCGCGCTGTGCGAAGACTAGAGTTGTAACTTAATCTATACCAAACAACCCCAATACGAACGAGTGTAAGAATTTTCGTAACTCCAGGCCGTGCGGAACGGCTGAAGACTGTATGAATAGTATGGAGGTTCATCGTTTGTAGCATAATGAAGACAAAAAGCTGTTGTTGAAGAGGTGCAGTGCGATCACGTGATCCAGTCTCTCATCATGACATGAAAAAGACACTACTGGATGTAACTACCCGTTCAGGTTTCCCGTTTCACTACCGGAAGCGAGAGACTGGTCCCGAATTCCTCCCACGCGAGTCTGATCTCGTTCGTGGCGTTCACGTTCAGCACTTGCTGGGCAAGTCTCCCGCTCAAAATCACCCAAACAGGCACAACTAATAACGAATGAAATGAAGGGTTCACCAAATTATTCTCAGCTGTCTTACCTCTTCTCTTAACTTCCAACTTTGCAATCAATTTTCCAGCGCAGGAAGCAGAATTTTACGAGGGTCCGAAATTGGAAGTGTGATAGAAGCCTCCCTTAGGGGAGTTAGGGGGCGATGCTCACGAAAAGTCGCGCTAAACGCGTCTCCGTGGTCTGGGTTCGTGCTTCGCTACTGAGACGTGGAGATCACGTCCCACCTCCCTCTTTTTGATACAGTAGCTTCATGAACCCATGGCTTGAGTCAAGTGGCTCCAGATCATTATGGATTGCAAGCCACTTAGCTCAGCCCAGTCTGGCAAAAGCAACATCCAAAGCTCTCGAGTCTTGAGGCTTGGAAGCAAACAACAGTGCAAACACGGCAGAAAGAGATCACAATAATGACCATCACAATTCTCGCAGCAAACGCGTCCAATGACCCTGAAAGGTCCAAAACCTGTGTGGATAGGGTCGAAGTCTGCTAGGGAAGCCCCTATCCAGCCAATAATCCTGCCGGGAGCCGGAATGGGGTGAAGGCCATGGCGTTTGAAATGCTCTCGCTTCTTCCCCTATCGTTGGACCGGGGAAACAGAAGAGGGTTCCACCAGCATGGTCGCCGGAAACTGGCATGGTTGTTCGACATGGGTTCAGGAGAGTACGATGAGACCAAGGCGTGGACCGTGGGGGCTTTTGGGGACTTTCGAAAACAGTTTGGGGAAGCCTCTTAGCAGCTGGGAAATACTTTGTCGACTTCCACTCCTTCTTTCCCTTCTCATGCATTCTTTTAGAAGCAAGCCTTCATCTTCTCCTTTCAAGTACTTTCGATAAGAAACTTGTAATATCGGCAGACTTTCTTTCACATTCTCCGAGATTGTTTACATTGTGGACATAAGAATCTGTTCTCCGGATTTCTTCGCTGCAAAAGCAGCCTGCTCCACCTCCAAGATGTTTGCTAGAAGATATGAAGCAACTCCTGTGCCTACACGGGGCAGCAAGATAAGACCCAGCGAGCTTCGGTCGCTCGTGTATGTAGAGCGGAGGGTTGGAATCCCACGCCCACCTCCGTTGATCATCGACCTTACTCAAGACGATGAGGATGATTATCAAATTCCAAGTCGGAACGAACCGTTGGACATGACCTCACATTTTGCCGCCTTAGCCATCAGACCCACGGGATCTCCGAGCACCCCAAGACCATTTCACCCTGAATCTTCCTCGAATCCTCACCGATCTGCCCCGCAACGGACGCCTCGCGATGCGCAAGCCACCTCCTCCCCATCAGGATCAGCCAACAGGCGCTCGAATAAACGGAAGGAATCGGAGTCTGGAGAAGAAGGGGAAGAGAAAAAGATATGGTCAATGAAGCGTCCATTGCGAGCCAGGAAGCAGTTGGTATATACCGAGAATGATGTGGGAGATGACATGGACTTGGAAGACTAACTAAGCAATCCAATGCCATCAATCGAGCAAGACGGAGATGGTGAGGATGATAGCGATGGCGAAGAGTTTGATGTGGAACGTGTGATTGCCCAAAGAACTGGACCGAACGGCATTCATGAGTACTTACTCGGCTGGGTTGGATACACGGAGCTGAATTGGATCCCAGCACAGAATTGCAACTGCGCTGAACTCATTGCCCAGTTCCATGCTGTGCCACAATTCGATTTCCCCGCACAATCTCATGCGGGCCAGCAGCTCATAGAGCAGGAAAGAATTCGGTGGTTGGAGAGGTATGCCGGACAGAGAGCAGACACACCAGCACGACCTGTGAGAGCGCCAGGTCCGCGGACCGCCAGGAATCCCAAGACAGGCCGATTCGAACGGAAGAGAGTCAAAAATCCTCCCCCGCAGATTGGGAACCCAATTCCACAAAACGGAACTCCACCGCCACAAATCGTACAAGTCATGCTAGACTCTGTGGATCATGAGAATGAGAATATTGGGCATGATGAGGAAGTGGATGCTCTCATGAACGCCGTAAACGATCTTCTACGAGACGCAGAGGATAATGCAATCCATATCCCCTTCCCGACGATGAGTCCATTCGATGCCCCAAGTCACGATTCCAACCCACGACTATCAGAATCACCTAGCCATGAGCAAGGTGACGCTCGACACGAGGACCGAGCCTACGATACGATATCCATCCGGCAAACTCCCGTGATTGAGGAGACTTCGCTTCCAGAAGTTCATGCTGGTCAACACAATCAGCGACCGAGACAGACAGCGAAGATTTACTGGGAGCGAGACACTCCTGGGGCTGAAGTGGAGCAGACCTCATTTATGCACATGCGGTCCACCGATGCTAATGGCCTTGCAACAATGCACCCAGAAACAGGCCAGATCTCGCAGGAGCATCCAGCGCAAGCCAATAGATGGATCGCGGTCAAATCGAAGCCCGCTCAACTTTCCTTCACAACTCCAAGACGTGAATCAATTTGTGCAACAACAATTCAAAATACATCTCTGTCTGCCTTGACAAATTCAGCACGCGACTCTCACACGAAATCAGCTCATGCATGGTCAGCTATCAATTCTCGAAATGCAACCCCAACTGGACTTGTTTCAAGCCTGAATACTTCACCAAGTCGAGCACATGGACCCAGGTTTACAATAGTCGAGGAAAAGGCAGCTTACCTTTCTCCCGCAAGTTCGCTAGCGAACGCAAATGCAGAATTAATCAAGGCACCAGAGACTGTCTCCGAACAATCCAGGTCCATTGAGAGTCCCCGAGGAAATCAGGTCTGTCCACCAATTTGCATGTCTGCACACAAATCAGCAACAGCGAAGCCAAAAGTACCGGATTATTGGACAAGCCAGATTCAAGATCCTGGCATTATCGGAGTCACTGCTGCTTCAGCTGCTCATGTCCAACAGCCATGGAAACCTGGAATGCCTGGAGCAAAGTCCTTCTCAGCAAGCCCGGCATCACATCGAAGAACGAAATCTCGTAGTCCACTCAGCCTTCTCCAGGCTTCGCAGCTGTCTGTAACGACTCAAACAACCCAGCTCTCTTGGGACAACCAGTTGCGAGCTGCATTCTCCCAGTCGAGTGAGGCAGGATTGACGGTTGATACTACGCAATCATCTGTGTCAGGAATAGCTCAATCAAGTCAGTCTCAGTGCAGACTCAGACCACTGCGAGATGCAGATTCTGAATCACCAGAATCAGAGCCAGCTCTCGGTGTTCGACTACCATTCGGGCTCGCCATGTCTCAAGCAATGCAAGCGCTTCACACAGGAAACTACTTCGGCGGTGCCAGCACAACATTGAACAACCCGCCCTCATTGCTTCACGTTCCACAACGATTGATATTTAACATGGGGCCCCGTGGACAAGGTAATCTCGAAAGTCAGTGTGTTGCAAACGTCGTTGGAGCAAAGACCGTTCTGCAGCAAGCGAAGCCAGCAAAACTTTTCATGTCATCACCGAGTTCTGTAATAGACTCGCAGGTGTCTCATGGTTTCGTATCGAACAGCGTGAGGACATCGAATGCAACTCATCGAAGAAGAGTAAGGTCTGTGGCAAAGAGCCCATTGCTCGAGAGTCGAGTGTCCACCAATCGAAAGATCTCAAACACCAAGCCGAGTCGCAGAAAAGTCATAATGGCGCTGCAAAGGGGGGCGGATGCGATAGAAGCGGAAATTGCAAGCACCACGGGACCCCACTTAGCCTCAAAGAAGACTGTAGCCGCAGTCTTGTCGACCGCATCAGCGAATGCGTCAAGAAGGCAAGCTTTCGCCCAAAAGCAAGCTCCATCTGCAAAGACAAGACAACCCGTAAGGAGCCCCTCTGTGGCGGCCAAGGAATTCATGGAGGCCAGGGAGCAGGAAAGGCGTGAGAAGGAAGCGCCGACTCTTATCAGAGCAGAAGTCAACAGAGACTATGGGCCGTACTATCCGAAAGGATTGTCTCTGATTGCACAATTATTGGCCGCCGAGAGCCGTATGCCGTCTACCACAACTAACTCATTTCGCGTCTTTCCGAAAACGAGGCACGGATTCAATTTTTCGGACGATATACCAAGGCCCAGCATCGAAGGATAGTTCGACGCGGTCGAATACCCCAAGGCAACCATGCTCTTCGGTCCAACATCGCTCCTTCTCAACGGCGGATCTTCTCAACCGGCAGCCTCGAGACATTTTCCATCATGACCTTCGTAAATCGCTGATCGCTTCTTCTCTTCAACATTATCTCAACATTCAACTCATTACATCGCATTTTATCCATTGGTACGCCTTGCGCCACCATATTGCAGATCCTCCAACCATCGAGTTTACATACTCTTCAATTCTTCGTCTCAAAAGCTCGAAATCGCTCGCAGCTTTCCGCATGAACCGGTGTGTGTTTGGTATAGGTCCGAGTCAGAACGCAGATATTGCTGTTACTCGTGGCTACCACAACACTGTCTTCATGGCGTGCCCATGTGCCTCTTGCAATTTGTGCTAGACTTACTGGATTCTCAATGCCCAAATTCTTTCAAAGGCCGGTATTGCGCTGAACAGCTTGTTGGTCCACGTGGGCTGGATAGGGTGTTGATGCACATGTATTTTAGCGCGTTTTTTTCAATGGTTCTCCGTCATTGGGCATTGGGATTTTGCATGTCAGCGTGTTTCTAAGCATTATATATGGTTTCTCCAGCAATCTACTTGTTGCTGTGCGATGTGTATATAGGAGAAGCAGCTTATGAGACCAAGGGTGCTCAATCTATCGGCTATCACGTGTTTGGCTTGATTTCTCGGATTTTCAGATCGAGAGCCTTCTTCATTTCCTTTCATGAGTAAATCGCGGTTTCCTGGATAATATTGCAGTGCTCCACGCTGGATGTTCACAAAGCTGTGGGAGCTGTGAAGTTATTGATTGAGTCTCTGTTTGAGTGGAGCGGAACCACAAAGGCACGAGGTATCATGGCCTTATACAGTAGTATCTGATGGTTTCAAGACAAACCTCTATCTGGTTTGAGGACATCAAAATCCGTAGTCAAGACTCACTCCCACTACATCTCGTACTAATGTTTCTAAGTAAAGCATCCTGTTCAAACTTCCCCCTTCCCAATTGTATCTATCAGCAATACCTTCCCAGAGCTTCCGCTGCCCCACCAAGCCAAATGAACACTCAGGACTCTACACCACTCCTATTTGCAAACTCAAACAACATACATCCTTGCCCTTTTTGTAGCCTTGGATTTCCTAGCTGTTGTCGTCGCCTTCGCAGCCGCCTTCGTCGCACTAGTTGCCGCATTGCCCCCTGCATTCGCATTCGTGTTTCCATTGCCATTCCCACTCGCCGCCACCCCAACAGTGAACTTCTGGCAGTCATCTTGAGCGCCTCTCTGAGCAACAGGCATAAGCACCGGCTGATGATTACTAGAACTCGTCATACTACACACCCTATAATTGCCCGCCGGCAAACCACCAGTCACAGTAGCACTGAGCAATCCATTCCCGTTCCCAGCATCATTGATGCCCTTGAAAAATGCGAACTGTACAGGATCCGGAGACGAGCTGGGCTGGAGACTGTTACCGAGATCTTGAACAGTGACGTGCGTATGTCCGATTATTTGGCCGTTGCTAGCTAGGTCTTGCGGCGCGGAATAGTAGGTGGCGGCGGCGTTGGTGAAGGAGCCCGCTGTTAGACCTTTCATTTGCACTGCAATTGTGAAGGTTGTGCTTGCTGCTATGTTCTCGGCGGGCTTGGGGGAAACGACGATGGCGGAGATCATGTTGGCTGTAGAGGGGATTTTGCCCATCACTGTGCAGCAAAATTTTATTGAGTACAATTCTTCACTGTTTTGATTGGAAGTGGACGGTGCTTACCGATGCCATTGCAGGATCCGGTTTTGAGTTGCAGGCCATTGGTCAAAGTTTGGCCTGAACAGAAGTTGATGAAGTTTGCGGTATCACTAGGATGTTCAGTTATGGCTACGGGGAGGACAGAGAATGTGCTCACGTAGCTGACGCAGATTGACCGTCTTTTGGGGTGGCGTTTCCATCATCCGCACTTCCTGTCTGGACGGCATTGGACTTCAAGCATGCGGTACCCGCTGCTGCATTGCCAGCAGCCACGTTATTGTTATTGTTGTTGTTATTATTGCCAGTGGCCGCCTTGGTCACCGATGCTGCCGCCGCCGCTCTTGTCGTTGAAGTTTTGGCGCTCCCACCCCCATTACTGGCTTTCGTAGTGCCGTTGTTGGCCCGATTCTGTCCACCGCCAGACCCTCCTTGCCCGAATCTCTGAGGTGTTCGGGCTGCCAAGTGGTATCCTACGTCTGGTATGGAGAATGCTTCTGACAGAGTAGTAATGCAGAGAAATACAGCTGCAGCTTTTGGGAAGTACATGATTGGAAGAGAAAAGGATGAGTGGCCAGCCGTTCAAGTGGAAGATATCTTAGTCTCGTCGGTCCACAATCGAGACAGCAAAGGAATAAAATTACAAATCCAGTGTAGTAGAATCTTAAAGAAAGTGAATGGCGAGGAATTAACACGGCTAGAAAGAACAGCTTGGAAAAGGTGGAAAAGGGCAATCGCTCGCCAAGGGGACCACCAGTATATACCTGCTTCTCCCGTTCCTGTTAGAAGCATGCATCGCCGCTTGGCGTGACAGCTAGGCTGCCCAAATATTGAGCTTTGACATCTCGACTTCAGGTACGAGCCGGGATTAGGAGATAGAGGACGATTTTGCCCCGTCAGGAATGAGATGGGGTGTAGCTAGCCGTGCCAAGGTGCGTGAGAATGCTTCATATTTCGCTTGTGGATGTTTCGTCTCAAGCTTTCCGATCACTGCATCTGATAATGATCTGACTGATTAGATGGCAGGACGGAGCGGAGAGGAGCCTCTCGGGAGAGTGACTCCAAATTTGACATTCTTAGAATAAGGAAGTATGTTGGTGTCATGGTGGCCAGCTTGACCGGGAGCGGTCTTGGAAGCCCACGTAACTTTGAGCAATTGACGATCCGGACAGGAACTCTAACAGTATACATGAAATGATCTACAAGGTTGATTGCAGGCCTGCTTACGCGAGACTTCGAGATTGCTGGATTCTCGGGGTGATGGTTGCTCTTCAATCCCCCAGCGAGGCCCGCGTCGACCAGCTCTGTTCCTTCCGAAAATCCCAGATACAATAATTGAAAGCATTAACCCCTCCTTTTCCGCAGGACATCCAATTTCTCCCCAAACAATGCAAGCAAGTAGCTTGAAATCAAAAACATCTGAAATACTTGGCCTCTTGGCTCCCATCGTTAATGTCTGAGTGCATCCATCTCGCGCAGCTTGTCTCCTAAAAGCTCCATCTGCCAAGGGCGCCAAGGGCATCCCATCCCACCCGGAACGTTTCAAGCTTCTACGCCAAATAGGACCCCATCATTGGCCCCCGAGTATGCCCACATCACGATCTCTGAAAAGGAAACCCGAGAACATATTGCCCTTGGCCTTGACCCCTGCCGAGAAAAGTAAGCTTGCGCTACAAATGGTCAGACACCGTGGAACGTCCGGAATGTAGACGGGATAAGTCAAAATAGTACGAACGGAAACTGGACGAAAGCCTTCTGGTTTCCACAATCAAAGCTGCTTATGGTATTTCAAAGGAAATAATTGTGGTCAGCTGCTATTCTTGCAGAAGATAGATTTCGCAGAAAAGCAACAGTAGGAAAAAACAATATCTTAGTTGACGCTCCATGCATTCCGGCCTTTGCCAAATGGGTATCTCTTCCTAGAACGCCACCGAAATACATTATACCAGCGCACATCGCCGACCTCTTGTGCTGAAAGCAGCAACTAGCAGCGTTGAATCATAGCTCAAGATCAATTTACTTCGACCTAATACTTCCAACAACGTTCGTTCAAGGCCAGCTTTACCGCTTCAGATACGCTGTCCCTTCAAATGCTCTGATGCATGATCCTCTCTTGACGAAAGTTGATATTGATTGTCTCCTCCAGAATTAAAATGCCACGATGAGTTTTCTCCAATTTCTTCCACAACTTCAGCGCTCGAGCCTTCCAGGTTCTGAACTGCTCCTTGCGGTACTTGTAGAAAGCCTTTGTCAGAGGCCGGACCTTAAGATGGCGCAGAGCTTTCTGTAACTTCCACCGAGCATCTCCTGCCTTAATGTATTTTCGCCACTTCCGACGATAGATGATCTCCAAGGCAGCTCGATATCTGGTGATCTCGTTCAACTCCTGCGGATGGTCAATTTTCAGTTCGTGAAGCTGAGGAAGAGCTTGCCTTGTACGAGAGGGCACCACCATGTCTGTCAACTCCGTACATATGCTTGATATTCTCCGGGAACCAAACGGGCAGCTCTTCAAACGGGGGAAATCCAACATGTCTCGGCTTGTCATCGTGAGGTTGAACATTCGGCCCCTCCCGCTCTTCGGACTCTGAATCGGAATTTTCGGACTCCTCCTCGCTAGGAACCTCGCCCGGCATTAGGTGAGTCTCGAATCTGACGTTTAGTCTTGCATTATCGAGAGCGGTACGGTCTGGCGGCGAGATCTTGAGAGAGGCAGCCCCAGCTGTGACAATTTCTTCCTCCGCGCTGTCGTCGGCTTCGCTATCGTCAATGACAGTCTTGCTGAGAGGTGAAGAGTTAGGGCTGGAAAACATCTCTGGAGGCCCCTCCGTCACCATATCTCGATGGTCTTCAAATGCTGCAGCCTTAGATCCTGAAACAGTTGGTTTTTGTGGCCGGTAGGAAGGGACTATCACCATTGGACGAGACATGGTTCTTTGGCGATATTGGTCATGGAGGCAGTGTTTGGAATAGAAGCCGCAGAGATGGCTTTGTTTTTGCTAATGTATCATAGTCGATCCTGTCAAAAAATCAGCACATGGTTTTCAAGAACAATAAGAATAGACAACAAGCCTGCATAGGACCTGATTCAGCGAAGGACCTTCGTGATTGAACCTTCAATCTACAAGCCTTTGATATTGCTTTTGGCTTGAGAAGAGCAGGAAGGAATGGAGGATCCAGCAGAAGACCGATGCGCGCGTTGATTATATGCAGCCTCTGCAGCCACAGTAGAATCAAACTCCAGAGCGCATCTCACGTGAAGGGTCTCCTAGGGTGATATTCAAGAGGAGATTGGGATGTGTTGGCAGGTTTATTCTGGGAAGAAAGAGGATATCATCCAGGGAGATCGGTTGAGCCCAAGGAGAGCGCGTTCTCCTCTCGCCCTCGAGGTTTGTTTGCCATTCACCCCGGAGTGACCTGTCAGAATCCTCGAGTTATGGAATATTTAGCGTAAACCGAGGAAAAGCTAGACTACATGTGGCAGGCTATCAGCTCGAAAGCAGACGGGATTTTCTATCTGCCCGTTATTCAGTTAAAACTGTTTCCAGAAATCTGAAGAGTATGGTTGAAGATTGGGATCTTGGACACCTTTGATGATGGAAGCGAAGCGATCACAAATTAAAAAGGGGGCGGGGTCACTCAGGCATAAATTCTTTCTGCCTGAAACCCTGTTCTGTGACATTTCATCCGAACTGCTTCAACTTCCCGCGCCAATTCTCAAGCTGCAAATCATTGCAAGCTCTACAACGTGTTTCCCTCGAGCTTCGGTGGATGCAGCAAAGCATGTTTCTGATTTTCCAGACCTTGGCAACTAAACAGCAAAAAACAGTACCACCGCCATCATGACCAGCCTCCAGATTCCTCCGGACACCTGGAAGATTCGGAACCTCCTCTTCGAGATGCCAGTTCCCTTCTCCATGCGCGCAGACGTCTTCGAGACATTTTTGCCTCTCGTAGATAATATTTGGACCAGATACGATGACCTGAACAAGATAGGCCGTGGTGTTGACAGTACCAGACCCTCTGTATTCAAGCACGGCCAGAGTTAACAGCTGAACAGACAAAATTCCTTACGATGCCGTCCATCTCACATGTCGCTTTGCCCGCAAACTTGAAAACGAGGCTTCATATCGCATCCCCAATCCGCAGGCTAAGAGACAGTGTAGACGTAGGGAAGGAGGGACATGCAGCTGCAAGGTGAAGGCCAAATACTTCCACGGAATCAAGGGCAAGCCCGATCACTATCGTTTTGAACACGCAAATGAGAAAGAAGATAACTGGGTACACACTCACACGATCGATGATTCAGATGGTATCAAGATCAATTCTTACCTACGCGCGGTGGCGGCGATTGAATCTGCGAAGGGATACATGCCAGCGGAGGTCTACAAGAATATGCGGAGTGTGCAGTTGATGAATGAAGATGGAAATTCTCTTGGAGATGCGCTGGATGCTGCAGGTGGGAAATTCATGACTCGGTCACATGTGAACAACGCGAAGCTGTCGGCGCTCTCTGCGAATGGAGCATTGTTCCTGCCCACGAAACCAGGCGCTTTACTGAAGGAAGATCCCGACTCGAAAAATTCATTGAAGAGACCAAACCCAGAGGATCGAGTAGAACGATTGGCAGGAATACTCTCTGTGGATCCAAGCACAGTGTGGCCAGATACATTAGGGAAGACAGCAGAAGACACCGATGAGCATGCAAAGCATATCAAGAATGATATCAGGGGTTTGGTTGAAAGCATTGCAATTGGCGGCAGGACGGAAGTTCCAAAGCACGTCCTAATGCCCCTTCTCAATTCAATGGCTGAGTACATGGACAAGACGACTGAAGCCGTAGATGGGAAGCTGCTTCTGGCAGGGATTTTGCAAATCGAAGACAAGGCTGCCGCTGGAGCGGCTAAAAGAGAGAGCATCGTTGCGAAGAGAAAGCTTGCAAAGCCCACCAACCTGGACAAGTGGAATTCCATCACCTTGGACACGCTAACAGCCAAACACCCCGACAAGTCGACAGGGGAGGTCGTTCAGTTGTTAATCAACAACCTACGCGAATTGCAATACAGACTCCCACCTAACTTACGTACAGCCGACTTCTTCCATAACAAAGTCGTCACTGCTTGCCAAGGATCCCCGGCGTGTCGATACGCAGTTTCGGACCCTCCTGCAGACCTCGGCCAGCTCCTGAACAAGCTCCAGTCGTCTGTTACGGCATACGAAAAGGAGCAACAAGAGTTGTGATCCTGAGATTATGAGTGATCGAATAACCTCTGCACAAAATCAGAAGACTGCAACACAATTTTTAGGTTTACCTTGACGCCAATTGGCATAGCACGGGATATTCCCAACTTGGGAAGCAATGGGCCTGTCCCAACTTCCTCAGATTCATCGTATTCGGAATCAAATCTCACTTGCTACGCCACATGAGCCTTCAAAACCTCCAGCTCAAGATCACCCTTTCATTCTGCCGTAGCAACTCGCGGACACACGCTTCAGTTCACAGATTGCTCGTGGAAAGACCTCCATTTAATCCAATGGCACCGCACGGTTACCGTGGCTTCGTTCTTGGCTTTGTAAGAGATGAGAGAACGGACAATCTCCAAACCACCAGCTTACAAAGACGGCGACTCTTAAATAGTAATATTCCAAGTGCCCTCGGATAACTAGGATTTTATCGTTTAGGGAACCTTATTCCATATACTGTTGAAAATTGCGTTCATCGTTCATCGTTCATCGTTCTACGGGGTTTAGGACATTGATAATCGGAAAATGCGCGATATTCACTCTTCCTTTGAGCTCCTCGAAGTGTGTTGCACATCGCAAGCAATTTCCCAGGAGACTTTCGAGCATTGAGACTCCTTTATCCATTCACCTTAGTTGGTTAGTGGACAATCTTGCCATTCGGACAAGACAAGCAACGAGGAGCCTCTAAGCCGGACAATCAAGGACTTGAATTTTGCATCTCCCACTCGGTTGCCAAAGTCGCCTTGGAACAATGAAAATCTGGTTCTTGCGAGGGCTACCGCTTTTTAAAAGGGGGTGATGAGCCGGACATGGTGGATGGTTTGCGAAGTTTGATGGCCACACCGGTCTACATGAAGCGAAGCTCACTTCCATTGTGTTCACGCTCTTGGACTGTTAATCTTATCTATTCCACTGAATCTTCATCCCAACTTTGTCGCAGATTGCTCCGATGTTCCAGGAATGTTCGGGACAATGGGAATGCTTTTTGAAGTCACAGGTGAATTTGCTGGTGTCCCTTCCTATGATCATAGCAGTTAAAGCTCAAATGAGAGCCAGAACTTGCCTCCGTGGCAAGCTCTCTTTTTTCAGCCCCACCGGCTGACTCTTTTCACAACTGTTCTATGTCAACTCATATATCCGTACTTTGTATACGGCGTTGAGTTATTCATACGGCCGTCGACCTGCGCTCGGTTCGAGTTTTCTCACTCTGAATTTGGAAGGCTGCCCGTATCTGTACTTGAGGGACACATTGCAATGAAAGGGAAGGAGAAGCTCACATTCAGAGCTGTGGGCAGGAATCACATTTCTTCGGTGCCCTTTCTGGCTATCCCAAAGCTATCTTTGAATCAACACACGAATGAATAGTCACGATGAATTGGATGCGAAATTCAGCGCCGAATGTTATCACCGGCGTACATTATACAAAGCACGCAAAGCTTGGCATTATTTCTCAGATTCAGTTGTGAAAATAATCCTTCGTTCTCGTTAGTGCTAAAGTTTTGGCACAGTCTATTATTGCCCCTAAATCTGCCTTGCAGCTTCAGAGCTGTCGATTGCCAGGATCGCCATGTCTTCAGCAAACCCGGCCCAAGCAGGTGAGAAGCTCGGGTAGTCTTCGACCCACAATCCCGTCAAAATATGCTGTCGACCAGAGACTTCAAACCATGCATGAGCTCCGTCATATCCTTGCTTCTAATTGTTAATGGCAGGGCATGCACGATGCAAGCCAGCGTGTTTCTGCTACGTTGAGGTGAGGCTTGAAGCGCCGTCAACTGCCCACGGAGATCATAGGCCCAACGCCCCGGTAAGCACAACGCCCAGGTAAACACGACGCCCTCCCAGCACTCCCAGCAGCCCGTAGAATAGCCCTGTAACATCGCGTGTAGCATACCCGCTGCGCCCAGCACGCCCAGCATTGGCGCTTGCCCTGGTTCCCCTTAGACAATATAAACACTTCAGAGTTCCAGCCAATTTTTAGGATACAAATCTTTTCTCGCTCATCCCAATGGTATATGTGGAATCATATTAACTAGATGAAACTGATTGATTTTCGTGATCAATTCTAGGGTGCTAATGTTTTGAGGTGTTTCGAGAGGACGGTGTGCCCTCGCCTAGGCCCTTCCGCCGCCCCAGAGCCCCAGAGCCCTGGTACCTCTACCTCTTCCCACTTTTTATGTCCGTTCAACGCTCTCCTCCTTCTACAAGTCCCTCTCAATACCAGAATAAGCAACGAATAGCGCCAAGCTGCTCTATCACAACGTCTGAGACGGTGTAAAAGAGTGAGAATGGCTTCCACTAAAAAGCCAAAGTAGGACCACTCCAGGTACTTTTCGGTCTCGAAACTGATGCCCTATACAGCTTTCCTCCAGTGCGCGCTTGCATTTTCGACATGGATGGTCTCCTTATCAACACAGTAAGATATCATCTCACGATTCTGGCTGCTTGCTTAAATTTACCAGGAAGACATCTACACTCTATGCGCCAACATCGTCCTCGGGAGATACGGAAGACCTCATCTCCCATGGTCCATTAAAGCACAACTCATGGGTGTTCCCGGATCATCAACTGGAGACGTATTTCATGCATGGGCCCAACTGCCCATTCCACGTGAGCAGTACGGCGAAGAACAAAAAGAGGAGCAGCGAGTTCACTTTCCAGAATGCAAACCGCTTCCTGGAGCAGAGAAATTGCTTCGTCACCTCAATGTGGCAAGAAACAACGACGGCAAGAAGATACAAATCGCTCTCGCTACTAGTACCCGCCAAATGAATTACGATTTGAAAACCCAAAGCGCCGAAACGAGGGAGCTGCTAGCTAATTTTGATGACAATAAACGCATTTTATGGGACGACCCTCGATTAGCAAATGCTCGAGGCAAACCAGCACCTGATATATTTTTGCTGGCACTGAGAAGCATTAACGAGAATCTCGATGAAGGAGAAAAACCAATCACCCCTGAAGAGTGCTTAGTCTTCGAGGATAGTGTGCCAGGTGTCGAAGCAGGTAGAAGGGCAGGAATGAGAGTGGTCTGGGTACCTCATCAAGCCTTGGCGGCTGAGTACAAGGGCAAAGAAGAGTTGGTGCTTGCTGGGAGGATTGGGTTGGTGAAGATTGGGGATGAATGGCAGTTAGGAGAAGCCGTTGATGGCTGGGGTGTGAAAATTTCGAGCTTGGAAAAGTTTCCATACGCCAAATTTGGAATCTCTATTCCGAGCTGACTGTGATATGAGAGAGCAGTACTAAGGCTTTGAATGATCTGATTATAAAAGCTTCTTTGAAATGTTCCGTGGCATCTCAGATGAATCCGTTAGAGCCCCCAAAGGTATCTTTTAATGACGAAAGCAGAAGTTTGAAGGGTAACACCAATCCACTCCTTCTAGCTTCCCCGCGTAAGTCCTTGATCTCTCAATCTATCTTTTCTCTGAGCACCCTGACCAAGTATATCCTCAGTTCTAAGAGAACCACCATCTGATACACTATTTTTGTCATCAGGAAGCAAATTCGACAATTGGAGCGTCTTCTTTTAGGCCTGGAATTTCCTCTACAGCCACGGCCTTCACTAATACCGCCACGGTCTGAAAATTCCTAACGAGCAAGATAGCTTCAAAAAGCTTAATGTACCCAAGTTCTCAGAATGGCAAGGGAACGCAGAAAACGTATTGTATATCGAAATAAAGGTGGAAATGCAGATCGAATGAAATCAATTCTATCTACCGTGCATGCATATCTCTCATCTAATGAATCGTTGTCCCATCATATGTGAGAAGACTCCAAACTCCCCGTAGGCCTGTATAGCGAGACGTGAACGCTTCATGGAGAAGTCTCTAAGCTATCTCCTCAACTGGCTTCTTGTTCTCCTTATCCTTCGTATCCTCGACCTTCGTCTCCTCGTCGACCTTGAATTTACCATCTTCACCCTCGGTCTCCTCATCGTCCTTAATCTCCTCGATCCGATTCAGCTCCTTTCTGCCCTCCAAAGGCTTTTGATCTTCGTCATCACTCTTCTCATCAAATCTCTCAAGAACCGGATTGGCATAATCAGGATCAAGGCCAACCTCCTGGAACCAGTCGATGATAGTCCTATAACCTCTTGGCAGCATAGCTTCGGCATAGTACGGCTCTCCTAAGCTGTAGACAGGACAGCCATAAGCTGGGATGTACTTGCGGCCCTTGTGATCGGCGAGAAAGGTTCCTTCGGGCTCGGAAGAGATGATGTAGACACGGCCACGCTGGAAGGTTGTTAGCAATTTGTATCAAAAGCGGAGAATTAGGAGCAACTTACGTCCATGAACCAGTCCGCAAAATCAACGTTCTTGATCTCGATTGCATGATACCAAGTAGCAACCGAAGCGAAAGCAGCAACCCTTCCTCCCCACTTCTTGAAGTTCTCATGCTTCTCCAAGAAGACCGAAACTTGAACCGCCCCATCCGAAACACCAACGATATCAAGCATGGCTTTAGGATCAACAAGTTCCTCGACAACATGATTGAAGATGTAATTGACGTGCTCCTCGGTATTTCTGTTACCAGGGATAGTGTTTTTGATTGGGTCAAAGCGGAATGGATTCTCGACAGAACTCTTTTGCGGGAGAGCATACCAAGTTGTTTGTGTGACTGCCTTCTTGCCTCGACGCCACCATTTCAACTGTCCTAGATTGGCAAGTATAATGCCTGGAGCTTCCGGATTGCCTGGGTAGGTGGTCTGGGCCTGGATGTACTTGACGAAATCAATGGCGGAGCCCGCGTTTATTCCTCCCTTGCCCCCAATTATACGATGTGCGAAGATACCAAGGTCTTGGGTGTGTTCGTAGAAGAGAATCACGACCCGTTTCTTGTCTTTGATGTTGGAAGAGACGAAGATGGGGACATTGGGCTCGGTTTCCTTTGCACCAAGGGGCAAACGGAATTTCTCGAGGCCAAGCCTCTCGAGTCGCCGACCTACGAGTTCGCGGATAGTACCTGAAGCGTATTAGTAACAGGAAGGTGAGACAATGTAGCTTTGACTAACCATTCATGGCCTCGCGCTGGACGCAATTGTGGCGATCATTCTTGGTGAGGAAGAACTTGAAGTATGCCTTTGGGTCTTTGATGCTTCGGATCTCATCTTTGCCGTTGATGAAATAGCTGGAAACTGATTAGCAGGGTCAATGACTGGAAAGGTGAGCTTACCCTAAACTATCGAGGGTGTGTTCGAATTTGGGGTCTTTTGGAAGACCGGAGTCAAGGCGACGGAACATTTTGGTTTGATTCTGCAAGTTCCACTATCGCGTCGAGAGCTTGGTTAATGGGGTCTGAGACCTGGGTCTGACTTGGTTATGGAGGTGGGAGGATTGTCGTGAAAGACTACGAGTGTCAATATGCAGATTTGTGGCGGAAACTAG
This sequence comes from Hyaloscypha hepaticicola, assembly GCA_002865625.1. Classification (NCBI taxonomy): domain Eukaryota; kingdom Fungi; phylum Ascomycota; class Leotiomycetes; order Helotiales; family Hyaloscyphaceae; genus Hyaloscypha; species Hyaloscypha hepaticicola. The sequence goes on from KZ613516.1 coordinate 96,911, forward strand.
AAGTAGATTGTTCGGACGAACTAGGCCCATCCGAATGCGGCAAAAAGAGCAAAATTTAGTTGATAGGAAAGGTCGATTGCTAGCCAACTTGGCCGATTCTGTGAATTTACGAAATGTTCTACGTATTCCGAAGTTGTTGAACGAAGAATCAGAAAATGCTGAGATGACGGAAGCGATGATGAAAGTAAGCTCGATATCGAAGTTCAAGTTTCCTTTCTTTTTGTCAGCTTTGCGGCCTGTCAAGGCAGGAAGAAACAAGAGCAACGAGATTTCAATCAACCTGGAAAGCGAGGAAAATGCTTCAAAGTCTAGCTCTTTGAAAGGATTAAGAACGGATTAAAAGGGAAAGGAACATTCGACTCGTTTGCTCCCGGGAAACTGCACAAGGACTCCTATACCAGAGGAAGAAGCAAGCAGGGACGCAATGCAAGAAGTTTCCTCCGAATGAAGCTCACGCAAACCTCAAAGGTAGACATTCTGCTACAAATTCCTGTAGAGTGCTGATACAATGAACCTGATCTGGTCGTATACGTCAGCCATTACTCGGAACACCCTACCACTAAAAATAAAGGCATCCGGCTTCTAAAGAACTGTTCCCTTGAATTTAACATAGCGTAGAACTCAATAGACAAGCTCTGGGTTCTAGGTTTCTTCTGTTCGTCTAGATTTTTGCCTCTCGAGTGGTGTCCTGAACGCCCCGAATATGTACACGTTCGCACCTCATCTACACCTGTACAGCGATCTCCTGTATTCGTACAATGTGTCGCCTCAAAATCGACGTCTTGTAACCTTCCTCAGGGAATACAATGACGGTGTTTCTGTATCCCCTCCACCGTCCAACCCACAGCTCTTTGCTTGCCCCTTCGCATTTCCACCAACCCCATTACCATCATCGTCCCAAATCTCTCAATTGTTTCCTACCAGGCAGCCTTTTTCACGCCGGGTATATTTCCCGCCAGCGCATTCATTCGGAAATTGTACTGCGAAGAGTCTCGGTCAGCCACCATGATCTCCCAAACACTTCCAACGCTTCATTGCAGCACAAATCCCGCCCATCAGATCACTTACCCTCGTCATCTTGAAATCCCTCAACACACCCCTTCCTTTGCCACCTTCAATACACCGATTTCTAATCTGCGTCGGGCGGGTATAGCAATGCATCTGCGTCAACTGCAGTTGCGCCTGGGCGCGCGTCCTCGCGGGCAGGGAAAGATTGCGGATGATGTATCGAAGCGCTTGCCTATTGATCCCGTCAGTCAACAGTGTGCTTCAGTGGCCCCAGTTGATCCCACTACAGGTCAATTGATGGCAGGTGAAGTGGGAGGAGGCAGAGGGGAAGGGGCATACCGTTCCGGCTCGTGCTCAGCGAAAACCTTGCGCTTGGTGTGGTCGCGGATCACCTTGACGTTAACAAAACAACCAAGGTCGAGCTTCTTGGCCCTGAACATCGACATGTTGGAGGATTACAGAGGGCGAATTGTGGTGGTCAACATGCAAAGAAACAGGCTGGTAATGCGGTAGTTCGAATTGAAAATCCTGGCTACGGTGACCTTTAGCGAGCAGTGCTGCAACTTGAACATCAGATGAAAGCATTCACTTCGTCAACACGAAAAGACTATCTTCTCGAAGTAGCGAATCCATTGTTTTCCCAATCAAACACTTTTCTCTCTCATTTGGCCTTCCCGATATCTACTGGCTATCATATTATGAGGGATTGGATTCTCTTCTACGGCCTTTGGAAAGGCAAGCTTTGACCACCATCCCTACAATTTCGGAGTAGTTAAACCGAAATAAAACACAATTCCTCGACTATTCGCAGTCCATGGCCGTATACGTTAAAAGGTCACACCATGCATATATCAATTGAGCTTCTGCTTAATTAAGGACATCCTGATGAAAGGTAGCGGACACGCTATCTGAATTCTGCAAACATCGATCGCAAAGATCCAAAGACAAGACCTCACCAGTCACACTACGAAATGCCCGGTTGCCCTGCATAACCTCCGTCATCTCTAATTGGCATCAGGTTGCGGTTACGTCGGCGGGCAATAGTGAGAATCACAAAGATATAGAGATACTCTCCCCTAAGAGGCATCTCGAACTTTTTCGCCATTTTTTTGAGCATCCATTCCCTCAGAGAGAACCGAGATTGCGGTGGCTGATGAAGAGGCCTGAGTTGAAGTCGTCTGTTTGAGAAGAAGCGAGATACTGTATGGTGGTGGCTTGAGGGTTCGCCGTCGCCAAACACGCTAACGTTTCTTTTCTTCAGCAGATCATTTCTGAAGCATCTAAGTGGTTTACACTCCTCTCTGACTCGGAAGTCGGAACTTCAGACAGAAAATCACTGATCAGAAGCAATGATCACGGGGGATTGCCTAAGAATCAACGAAAGCTCTCTTGAACGTCTAGAAAGCACTCTGAATAACCAGGATGGGTCTTTGGACACATGATTGTATCGCATGTGGGTATGCATTGATTCAGAGCCCTTGCTGCTTGCAGTCTTGCGGCTTCTTGGTCTGACATCTTAGAACATCTACCTCCCTGCAAAACCGGCCGGGTGCCAATCGCGAAGGAGCGATCCAAGCCCAACTGAATTTTGCTGCCACTTTCATAGATTTATCAGCTGCTTCATACAATACTCTTCCAACCAAAACGTCTATCCGTCTTCTCAATATCGAAGCCTCGTATAACTCCAATTCTCCCTTGTTCTGCACGTTCCAGGAGTTGGATCTCAGAGACTCTGCTCTGTCATACCGATGGGGCGATGACGAACCTATACATCCCGTGATTCTGAATGACAAAATAATCTACGTGCAGCGCAATTTTTGGGACTTTCTCATGCAAGCCCGCGACAACGGCTAGTATAATCGGTTGTGGATAGATGCCCTCTACATCAACCAGCTCGATGGCCCTGAGCGAGATTCCCAAGTAATGATGGTGGGTGAGATATAATCACGAGCATGCAATGTTATGGTTTGGTTGGGTCCTCTAACTTCAGACTAGACACGAGCACTCTTTGAGATGGATGTGTACATGGATGACATCAAACAATATACCGAGTTGGGTTGGCGACATGACCTTTGGAAGCACTATTCGCAACAAGCATGCAAGGGAGTTCGATCACTCTTGCGCAATCCGTATTGGAGTAGGAAGTGGATAGTCCAAGAGCTCCAGCTTGCAGGCCCAAATACCAGCCTCGTCACGAACAATGGGTACACTCTTCTCAGCAGAGTCGCCGAGTTCTTCTTTGAGGGACAGAGTATCATGCCACCAGAGGATCAAGGATGGTACAAAACGAATCTCAAGAACTATCAAGAGATCTTGACAAGGTCACCAAAGATGACAAGCGGAACTCTGGATCTAGAAATGGCGCTCGACATGTACGGCTCAGACATTTGCAGTGACCCAAGAGACAATATATACGCTCTACTTGGAATATCGAAATCTTCTGAGATTCCTGTCGATTACGCTAAGCCGCTGGTGAACTTATAATGGGAGGTCCTTGCCCTGATATGTAAGGACAAAAACAGTGCTCAATTACTCCGCGGCACTGGAGGGTGGCTTCAGCAGCAGATGGGACTATCGGATGACGAGGTGTAGAAAAGGTGGACAGAGCTCATGAAAGACAACCAGTTTCCTGATCTGTGGGGTTATCAGTTTGTAGAAGCTATGAAGGTGATTATTGGGGAACTAACCAATACACCACCGCAGCAATTCTCGAGCGCATCATTCCGTGACCTTCCAGCTTGCACGGTCGACTTTGCAGACATTGCGAAGCATAATTTCAAAACCGCAGGCAAGAAATCGATTACGGTACTATATGAATTGTTCGATCAAGTCGCCAGCAACCATCCATCTACCTTTTCCACCGCATTCGAATTCTGTACCTACGGACCGGAGCTGGGAGATTACTTTGTTGATATAATTGTCGACGCAAACCCCATATCCACCTCAGAATGTGAAACTCAACGTCAACTCTACACAGACGGCCAAGATTTGATCCCGTTCTCGCTAGAACAGGCTTCAAAGTTGTTGCAGTACTCAAGTTCACATATGATAGAACACTGCCGATGATCTGAAATTAAACATCTCTTTCTGGCGACAGACGCAAGTTCTCAGCCAAATAAACTGCTGCCCCTCGCCAAAGACGACATTATGTGCATGTTCTCAGGTTACCAAGCTGCACTTATCCTCCGTCGAGTTTCGGAAGACAAAATTCTTTGCGGAATTGCAGTCGTGAAATTCAAGTCTTCTGGGTGGTTTGGAAGAGCTGTGGGTCGGTTCCTCATGGCAAATGCGGGGTCCAGAGAAGTAAAGTCAGGTACAGAGGGCACGGGAAAGTCGTGGTTGTGGAAGCCGTGTGCGTCTGTAGTCCAGGTCTTCATGAAGCCACACAGTATTGTGAACATTACAAATTGGAAGGCAGAGGTTGGATGACCTTGGAGAGACCCTCTCTTGAACCACTGTCTATGCAAGCCCGGGGAAGGTGGCTGCGTTTAAGCTGAAAGTTTCAATATAAATATTCAGTACTAAATGAATCGGATGATTGATTTGAATCATGTTAGAGTTAAAATTGAGTCGAAGAAGAGGGGAGAAATTAGCGATTTGGAGGATTTGAAGATCCTAACACTATGTATTGCTCCCAACTCAGAAATTCGTTGTGATAATAGAAGTCAGCGTGAAGCTGCCATTCGCCTGCTGCGAATATTCCTCGATTTCGTTTCCGACCAGAGCATAGAATCGTTGAGAAGTGATCAACCCGATCGAGCTGTTGGTATTGATAGTCACGCTCACCTCTCCTCCTGTATTCCAACCATCTGCCGGAACCTGATAATCGACAATTACGTGTTCCAGGATCGATGGATACATGACGTTGATCACTGGATTACCTGAACCGGAAAAATAGAATGATGAAGCGAGGGGCACGGTAGCAGGAATGAGCTCAAGATTGGTATCTGCGATTGCAAGACTATTAGCTTCAGTTAACGTAGGAGATAGAATCGAATCAACAGCCAAAATAGCGTACCATTTGAGCCCCACACTCCAGTATTCCAAGTTCTTATAGACAGCGACATACTGGACTTTTGATAGAATAATTGGAGCTGAGTCGCCGCGGTTTCCGAAGTTTCATAAGGAGTAATAGAAATCCCTGTTCCGACAAGGCTGTCGAGACTTTGCCCAAAAGAACCAGTTTGCCAGCTATTGCTATTGTTATTCCAGGATAAGAACGCAAGGCTCCCGCTAGTGTCTTGGTACAACAATAATTGAGGAAGCTCAGGATAGAGTTCGCCGAGGTAAACAGCGAGCTGAGACATAGGATGGACAGTTATAGGTGGCTGGGTTATATTCCTAGGACCCCATACTTGGTCCCAGAAATATTCGCATAGTACGTTATTGGCATCCAGGTAGAAGAAACTTCGCTGCTAAAAGAACTTTAGCAAGAGTGATCAAACACGAGAGTAGAGCCTTACAGAAAAGGTTCCCCATATTGCTGCAGCAAGAGGCGTCTTCGCTTTAGCTTTCACTAATGCTATGGGAGCTGCCCAATTGTCTGGGGAGGAAGAGCTGCGCGATGTCTCTTTTATGTACCCATTCGTATCCTGATAGAAGACGTATATATTATCGGCCGTTGGTGGTGCTTGCGAAGCACTATATAGAATAGCAGCAATGCTAGAATCGGATCGAATGCCTTGAGCTGTGCTTGTTGCAGTTGTTGACGATGTTGAAGAAGTCCCAGAGGCAGAGGCAGAAGTAGACGTGTTGTTTTGAGGATGAATATTAGAGTGTGGATTATATTTAGTCAGGCCAACCGCCAGTCCAACAATGAGACCTATAATTAAGAGAGCAACTATGCCTGTAATTATGCGTATCTTACCACTCCAACGCGCAAAAGAACGTGGACTAGTTGCAACACCTGACAAGGGCTTGTGCTGATGGAGAACTACTGCTTCTTTCTCGGTGGCGAAGGCAGTTTGCTTCCCATCGACAGGAACAAACCTCGAGACCGGCAGCGGGCGCTGCACCGTCTGGGTACAGCACACCAGGAGTTGCGCTAGACTAGAGCTTTCAGCGAACATCAAAGTAACAGTGGAAAAGCGACTAGCTTACGTTCATATTGAATTATTAGCAGCACCAAGTAGAATGCGCATTGAAATTCAGGTTGAAGTTGATTTCATTTCACCGCATTAGTAATGATGAAACAGGTGCTTCATACTGAGAAAAGAATGGCTCGTGGATGCACTTTATTTAAGGACTGATATAAGCCTTCTCTAAGATCTAGATAGCCACACCAATTTTAGGAGGTAAATGGTTGGTCGACTTCAGAGCTGAAAGTCGTGCGATTAGCCACTCGTCAAATCGAGCCCTTTGCGGGACCCTGAGCCTAATTCTGCTTGCGCCTCCAAGTTGAGTGGCTGCGAGCAGTGCGAGGTGTCGGAGTTACGAGCGCCACATCGTACGTTGAGTGTTTGATCCCATTCTTACGGAATGTCATAAGGACGTGATGTCCCAGCGTACCACGTAGCATCTAACATCTAGCATTGAGCATGGGCACTACAAGAAAATCGTCAATAACCCTAGTACCTCAATTTATATGGGAATCCCCGCCCAATTCAAGTCCCTTAATTGCCCCGTGTTTTTCGCATTTGTGTCCCGTGCTCTCCATTCCCTGGCAAGCCGTTTGCGCGCACTAGGGCGCAACAGGGCCCTAATTACAGCGTTCATAGGGCCCTAGTTACAGCGCTCATAGGGACTTAATCTAGCGCTCGCAGAGCCCTAGTTAAGGCGCTCACAAGGCCCTTATTACAGCTTTTAGCCACTATAATATAGGCCCGCGCTCTCCATTCCCTGGCAGGCCGTTCGGGTGTATCAGGGTATAACAAGGCCCTAATTAAGTTATTAGTGAGTAAAGGCTTATAATTATAAGGAGTTATCACTAAAAAATTTAGTAAGTGTGGGGCCCGAGTTATAAGGCTCGACTAATTAGTGAGGAAGGCCCTATAATTATAGGCAGTTATCACTAAAAAAAAACCTGGTGAGGTGTGGGGCATATGGGGCCTATGCTCGATGCTAGATACTACGTGGTACGCTGGGACATCACGTCCTTATGGCCTTCCGTACATTCTATTATCTCATCTTATATAGCTAGTTCTTGTTTTATAGTTCGTTCTCGACATTCTTTCACAGTGTGAAATTTTACACTCTCAGGGGGCACCAGTCGCTTGTCCCATGCCAAACACAAAGCGTGCCCCTGACTGACCGCAATACCTTTTTCGAATCCCGCACTGACACAACTTGTGTTACTCAACACCTCTGATTATTTGAGTCTTTTCAAGTTTTCATGCGTACCATGATTCTATGGTATTTCTAAGTACTATTCCTTCCCGACGTGTTAAATCTGGAGCTGAAGAAACCGTGACTCGAAGGGTTCGAGCAATTCAGCTATTGCGAGCCCTACCCACCTCAAATTCCGTATTTTTAGCGATATTTTCAGGCATTGCAAAACCAAAATTCACATACTTTACTTAACAAATATGTCACAACTATAAATTATAACCTATTATAATTTATGCGCACACGATAAAGGAAGCCAGACTCAATTTAAAAGCTCTTTTAAAGTGATTCGGAAAGTAAGGTAAAAGGCAAGATATTGGGTTTAGCGTTCGCTTTTCAAGCGGAATGCCCTGAAGATAGGGAACTTTTGAGGTTGGGCTCAGTTAAGGTTACTAAGCAGTGACACTAAAATCTGGTGAATCAGCCTTCTCAGCCACCTCTGCTTCTTCACCTTCTACCCACCTCGCTCTCCTCTCTTTCCTAGCATTCTGATTCGCATTCCAAGAGGAAGGTGGTATGAACATAGCCCAATATGCGACTATTGAATGTGTTTACCGGCAAGCTTGAAGAGTATTTTGGGTCCGCGATACCGAAGTACGCCATCCTGTCCCACACATGGGGTCGAGACGAGGTCACATTCTCAGACATCCAGAACGTCGGCAATGGAGCTCAAGCCACGGATACAGGTTCATCTGGAATGGAGACGTGTTCAGAACCCCCGATTGCAGTAACTATAACGTCCACTGAGGCGACCCGAAAGGAAGACGAGGCTCCGGAGACAGATGCACGGGTTGCGGTGCCAAGAGCCCGGGATTTCGTCTCAGAAAGTCAAGATCTCGCCCTGGAAGCCCAGAGTCCCATCCCAGAACCTTCGTCGCCGCAAGGCCCTATCTATGAAGAAAAGAGGTCTACTGAGATGCAAAATTTAGGCATGTAAATCGTTCCTTGACAGAACCCTTGGTGATAATTTGATTTCATAGTTATGAAGTATAAAAAAGTCAAGATGTTCTACTTCGATAAAACAGTCCAGGTGAAGCAACTACAAGATAAGCTCAAAAATGAGCCATTGAATAAGGGCTTGCTCGACAGGATACAACATTTTGATTCAGATCACATGTATTCGATTGAGGTTGGCAGTGACTATGAGAGACTGCGTAAGGTTGCTCGCGGACAACATGATTATGAGCTAATGCTATTGTATAGTTTCAAAATACAAAATAGTCAAGACACTATACTTTAGAAGGCAAGCTCAGCTTGAATTTCTGCAGAAAGTCCTAGAACGTTGGACTTCTCCTCGGACAGGTGAAAACGTCCCGGTCGCCCAAAACCCATCGCGGCAGTCAAAAGCAGGCTACAAAAAGGTTCGATACGCATGCGAGCAAGCTATTTCAGACGACTATGAGTATGTTTGGATTGATACTTGCTGCATAGACAAAAGTAGCAGTGCCGAGCTGTCCGAAGCGATCCATTTTATGTTCCAATGGTACCAGAACGCGGGTGTCTGTTACGCCTATGTTGAAGACGTACAGCTTGAAAACTTTGGCACAAGTAGATGGTTCACGAGGGGGTGGACGCTTCAAGAACTTCTGGCCCCTGCAGAGGTCATATTTTTTGGATCAGAATGGACTCGATTGGGCACGAAATCCGACCTTGCGAATCAGATCATAACAGTGACTAGAATCGACGAGAAAGCGCTGTTACACCAAGACCAGTTGAAGAAGAAAAGCGTCGCTCAACGAATGTCGTGGGCTTCGAGAAGGGAAACTACAAGACTTGAGGATGCAGCATACTGTCTTCTTGGTATCTTTGGTGTCAATATGCCTCTTCTCTATGGCGAAGGCAAGAACGCCTTCTTCCGGCTTCAGGAGGAGGTACTCAAATCCACAGTTGATCAGTCATTATTTTCATGGAGCATGGCGTCGGCTAACTACACTCACCGAGGAAGCTGTGGGATATTCGCTGAATCCCCAGGGGACTACCAGTATTCCTCATCAGTCGTTCCATTTCAGCGATCCACGGATACAGCACCATACGTTATGACGAATAAGGGGCTTCAAATTGAGATGCCTCTAATCCAATCATCAGGATACGTCCTCGGTTTACTCGATTGCCAATTCCAAGACGAGATCTCCACTTGCATTGCCATCGTTTTACTCCGCACACATACCCCAGACGTCTTCTTCCGCACTAAAGGAGCGACCGTAAGCGAAAGCCCAGTTGAAGGCGAAAACCTAGTTGAAGGGGGAGCTAGAGAAGGTGGTGGGCTTGTAGTTGTCACTCACCAGCAAGCGTTGCAGGCGGTAATCAGAAGGATCTACATCCCCCGTGACGAGTACGAGGTTCCTCTTCAGCGCTTTAGTTACCAGGTCAAGTTCTCGCAACTGCAAGAACATGGATTCAGGCTGGTGTCAACTCGACCAAATCGCGTAGGTCACTCGAATGTTAGATGGAACGAACAGGCCCAGTCCATGCACATTGATAGTGTTCTCAGATCGGCCTTTCAGTCCATTGCATTTGTTTTTCACCACTCAGAAAGAAAAGTGGCCTTTGCCGTTTATTTTGACGACGATGCATCAATCGATACCGAGGAATCCCGGAGTGATGATGGTTCGCTAGTCAAAGGAGAACGAATGGATCTTTGGCTCTCGTCTCTTGTGGAAGAACCTGACCCAAATAATCTTCCACGTCCCTCATACACGGTGGAAGATTGGTGGTATTCACTATCATATGGCGTGGACCCTCATGGGATCGCAGTTGAACGGCATACTAGATTACTATTCTCAATTCCTGACGCTAATGGTATCGATGGACCTTGCATAATCTATGGCAATCTCGAAGCTGGAAATCATTTCTGTCAGAAAGTCCGGGTTTTTTATCTCTATTTGTCCCCTGTTGATTTGAGGCCGTCGAGGCCGCAATTTGTTGGTGGCCAGGGTCAGCTTTCATCAAACTACTTGGCAAAGTACTTTAGTTCTTTGCCAGAGGTTGTTCCATCATCTAACGATCGAGATCATCATAACGGTATACCTGCTCAAACTCCAACTGCGAGGCCTACCACAAAGCACCCTTGGCGTTCTCTAAATTTTAAGCGAAACAAATAAAGATAGGGGGCTTCGCAATTTCACTTTGAATGGCTGCTTTATCATACCTGAGTTGAAACTCCTTAAGTATCCACAAGTACACGAGCTCGATTCAGTCAGGTCTAATCCTAACAGTAAGCAACCAGAAAAATAGACTTTCAGTGAAACAAAACTACTCTCCTAAGAATAACGAAGAATAGTTTCTCTTCGTCCCACAAACAGTACAGAAGCGCATATAATCAAAAACCCAATGCTTGCACCCCTGAAACCTAGCCGCTGTGCAATTTGCCCCTTCAATTCTTCGATTCTTCCCCTCCAGTTTTTCCAATCCTCCCCCCCTACCTTCGCGTGATGGCGCTTGAATAGCGGGCATGATTTTGCACGGGTAATGGCACGTACCTTAAGCCACCTCATGTGAGGCAGCCGACACCTTTGCGCGCTCTACACGGGCCCCGTTTAGGGACTCCGCTCGGGATCAGCATAGGCTTACGCCCATAGCTTCCCCCGACCCAGGTTGTCTTGCCGGCACCCCCCATCAGTTTGCGGGTGCTCGACTAGTGAAGTCCACTCTTTCTAGCGTCAGCAAGGACTGAGGTCCACCAGACCCAAAAGAGCCCTGTATCAGTATTTATTGTCACTACCTCCCCGTATCAGGATTGGATAATTTGCGCGCCTGCTGCTGCCTTCCTTGGATGTAGTAGCCGTTTCTCAGGCTCCCTCTCCGGAATAGAACCCTACGAAGATACCAGGCAGCACTCGGGGAGTGCTACCAATCCCTAGCTAAAAGCTTTGCACAAGCCTATAACTAGGGGCACCATTTCCTGTTGGGACTAGCCCGTACCTTAAACCCTAAAAAGAGCCCACACCTTAGCGAGCGTTGAATAGCCTAGCACCCCCCAAAGGGCAGCCAAGTCTACTGCGGATTGTCCCTATTCTATAGATTATAACAAATATGTAACGAGGCGTTATCTCGTCACACGGTACTATAGACCTAGCAGGAGGTCCCCGCAACCAGGTGTGTTGCCTAACCCTACTCTAGTGCAAATTGAGGAATAAGGCAGACTTATCGCATACAGCGATATTTGGGAACTAAGTTTCTAATTCCCCGTTACCCGTTGAAACCATGGTAGGCCCGTAATGCCACAAATACTTGCCCCACATGTTGTCCGGATACAGCTCGCTCCTCCTCTTTAAGCGATCTTCACTCATCCCCTGGACTTCCAATAAGTTCTCTTCACTTAAAGCCTGCTCGTCTGGCACAACGTTCGCCACTTCTCTCTCAAAGGCCTGAAAGGAGTGAGACACAAATACTTCATTCAGATGCTTGGACCATTCTTATACACTCGATTTTAAATTTGTTGTTGCTTCTTATCAAAGGTGTGGCCATTCGTCTCCAAGCCACATCATGTAAACTTCCTCGAGAAGACTTGAATTTTGCCAGGTATTGCAATTACCAGACCAGGCAAGCAGTAATTAATATTTTTGCAGCATGAGTTAAGTTTGAGCTGAGATCTAGATTTAGTGTACATGCAAATGCTTATGAGCAAGTGGAATACAGAACCAATCGGCGGATGACTAGGCCACCCAGTCATAATCTGGGAGCTCGTGTTTATCCGTGCTCGCAAAAGCACCGGCGAAGAACCTCTGCCCGAACTCCAAAATCCTTGTCCAAACAATGAAAGCGAAGATGTTGTTTCTCAGCCAGAGCCCCCAAGCCGTCTGAGGAGCAAGGATCGCAGGGACAAGCGGCGGAACTTTCTGTAGCTCGTTGATAATGGGCCGCATGCGCTCTTCGTATGCTTTGAGTCCTTCTGCAAGATTGCCCTTGTGCCTGCATACCTCGCCCGCCAACACATAGGCGCCGGCAATTGCGAGTGATGTCCCACCTCCCGTGAAGCCTGGTGCATAGCCTGCGTCGCCAATCAAAGCAAAGCGTCCCTTGACCAGGTTTGGGATTTTGATCTGGACAATTTCGCTGGCGTAGAAGTCTTTTGACTCGAACATGCCCTTAATTAACTCATTAGTTTTCCAGCCAGCACCCTCATAAAGCTTGGCGATAAGCTGCTTGAGGGCGTTGTCTCCTTGCGCCATGGCTTTGCGGAAAAGGAGCCCTGCATCATGAGCATCACGTGGGTTGATCCCCATCAGGGTGACTCGATTCACGCCAGATGGATCAGGCCCAAGAGCCAAAAATCGGCCTCTGGGCGCGCTGTACCCTTGACCGATTTTACTGCCCTCAAGAAGATCTTGGTCGATAGAGAAGTAAGCCGCCCAACAATTCGTCGTCTTCATATGGTCTCTCACGCCGCAACCAAGGCCGAGAGCTCGAGTTCTTGACGTCGCACCATCACAGGCAACGACAAGATCGTATTCTGACTTTGGGTAGCCGTTCGCAAATTCGACGGTAACAGACTCGTTGTCCTTTCCGTCAGGCTGTTGCTGGATCGAGGACACTTGCTCGCCAAACACATACTTGATGTTATCGTTGTTCTTGGTCATGTCGAAGAGAATCTGTGACAAGTCGCCACGAAAGATTTCGTACTCGGAGACGAGCGATTGCTGATCTGGGTTCCCAGTGGCCCTGATGGTTCCATACGGTCGGCCGTCCTCGCGAACGAAGCTGAGGCCGTCTATCTGCGTCGTCTTGGCTCGTACGGCCGCCTCCACCCCCGCCATCTTCCGCATGACTGTGACGCCCACGGTGCGAATATCAATGCTCTGTCCACCGGTACGCAGTTGAGGGAAGCGCTCGATGACAGTGACGTGTGCCCCGGCCTTGGCGAGCCACTGCATGATGAAGGAGTTAGCATGATCCTAAACCTCACAGCTTCTCAGGAGTAAATGAGCAGAACGAGGGAATCAAGCTACTTCCATCTGTGTTGGGAGTGCATCAGATTGAGGATGATATGGGAGTGCTTCAGAAATGGAGGTGCACTGACATAGGCGGCCGTTGGACCCGCAATGGACGCGCCCACCACTAGAACCCTGAGCTGAGACATTGAATTGAATCGAAGCAAAAGGACCCCTTTGCAAGTGAAATTCCAAAACCGATTCTAAGAGAAACAACTCCAATTTCAAGATTTAATTTTTACAACAGCTCTTGCTATCTTATCCCCTGAAGTGCTTTTGTACTCCCTCGCTATGATTTCAAGCTTCGGATCAGGCTAAGTTTCGGGGACGATTTGACCTCCGGGCTCCGAGCTCCGAAGGCCCACCAATGGGAACAGAGTATATGGACCCACAAAGGACGACATCTCATCATCTCTTAGAGCTTCATACATGAAAAGGTGGCTTTTCCCTAGAGCATTAATATATGACATGAGATTCGAGAATTATATTTAATCTTCGAGAGATTCTCAATACACTATCTTCTGTGAGGCTCCGTTTTGGCACTATTGGCTTCACTTTCAGCCAGATTTACATCGCATGCTGCGTCTTAAAATGAACTCTACGATCCCCTCCCCGCATATACCACCGACAAAGCACACACACGCCTGCGTCCGCTGCTCTGACCGGAAAGTTAGGTGTGACAAACAAACCCCATGCAATTCTTGCGTCAGACACAATGTGCAATGCATCTTTCATCCCCCAAGGCCACCTCGACGGAAGAGAGGATCTGGCAGGGACGAGTTGGTAGACGAGCGACTGAAGCGATATGAAGCATTGCTCCGAGAGAAATGTATCGATCCCAATGAAGTGCCCGGCATTTCGGAAGCCGAGAATCGTGGCATGACTGCGAATGGCTGCTCCGATCCGCTTAAACCTGTCTGGAAGCAGCCGCAAGCAACTGTATTCAAGCCCCAGCTGCTCGTTGGGCAGAATGGCACAGAGCTCGTGGACAAGTAAGAAACTTTTATCAACTTGACCAACGAGCGAAGCTGATCCTCGCACAGCAGCTTGTGGTCGAGAGTTGCAGAAGAGGTAGGTGCGACCACGATTGGCTGTTGTGAAATTGAGAGCGCAACTTGTATCACTAACATACGGCCAGGTTCACGACACAGAAGCCGCTCTAGGTGGAGAGTCCGCCAACGAGGCAAGCGACGGTGATGCGTTCAACGATGATTTTACCTATTTATTAACCTGGAAACCCCACACTCTTGCATCCTCGCACCCACCCGCCGCCGTCATCCATCAGCTATGGCAGACGTTTCTTGAGAACGTAAATCCTCTCACGAAACTGGTGCACGTACCAACTCTACAATCTGCCATAGAGAAAGCAATCACCAAAATTGAGCTCGTTCCAAGAGGTTTCGAAGCACTCATGTTCGCCATATATAGTATGGCTGTTCTGTCGCTGAGAGAAGACGAATGCAAAGAAATAATCGGAGAGGCCCGAGCGATTTTGCTTCCCCGTTATGTGGCAGCAACAAAGACGGCGTTGTCACGCGCAAAATTCATGAGCAGCACGAGTATTGTTGTATTGCAGGCCCTGGTGCTTCATATCATGTCCATTCGGGATGACTATGAACCACGTGCTGTATGGAGTCTAACTGGGGTTGCGATGCGTATTGCGGAAGGGATGGGTATGCGTCTCGATGGTGCATTGCTGGGCCTCTCGCCCTTCGAGACCGAGATTCGGCGACGAATTTGGTGGCAGCTCAACATGCACGACTTTCGTGCGGCTGAGCTTTGTGGTCAAGCCAAGTTCCGCAACTTCACCTTTGATGAGACGACTCCCAAGAAGCCCGCCAATGTTAACGACAGCGAGCTCTATCCGGCAATGCCGCAGCCTGCTGTTGAGTCAATCCGACCCACAGAGATGATATGGTGTATGTTCAGATCAGAGCTGGTGGTATTCGCTGCTGGACTGATAGCCAGGATGCCCAAACTAGGCAAGATCGCGTTCACTTCTGAGGAATACACTGCCATGGACAACTTGAAAGTCAAGGATGCTTTCGTAAAAGAGCTGGAAGACGTCATTGAGACAAAGTATCTTCGATTCTGCGATCCTTCTCAGCCGCTACAATTTATGGTTTTGCTGGGTGCTCGGTTATCAACCAACCTTATTCGATTCATAGCGCACCATCCACGCAGATGGGCAAGTCTGGACCAAGTTCCGGTATCTGAACAGCAATTTGTCTGGGGTATCGTGATACAGCTGCTGGAGCAATACAGCATGATGCAGTCGAGTTCGCAGCTTCGGCGCTTTGCTTGGAATGTCCCCTACTTCATCCAGTGGCACGCCGTAATCCACGTCCTCGACACACTTCGCGCGAATCCCCTCCATCTTGATTCAGTGAAGGCTTGGAAACTCATTGGAAACCTGTACGAGAACAATTCCGAGCTTATGCTGAATATGAAGAAGCCAATTTTTGTGGCTGTTGGGGGTCTTTGTTTGAAAGCCTTCGATGCTCGTGAAGCTGCTCTGGCGAACGAGGACAGGATTTTCACCAGATCCCCGGAATACATAACTAAGCTTCGGGACCAACGTGAAGGAGCGAAAGCAAGAAGAGAAACAACAAGGACGAAGATCAAGGTTAGGGCGGTCCCCGACAACGATGAAATACCAAAGACTATGGAAAATGAGGCGAGATGGCCAGATACAAATTCTGATTTGGAAGAACGACGGGATGGAGCTCAGCCACAGATCAACCCCCTAGGACATACACGCACTGGAGATGATGCTTTCTGGCTCAACGACGCACTAGAAGGCGCTGGAGCTGTCAATATGATGGAGCTAGATATCGACGGGATTCTGTCGCAAGACTACTGGCTCGATAATCTCGGTGGCGAAGTCATCGACTGGGAACAATGGGATGCATGGCTTAGCAATGGAAATACCGATCCTATCCCCTGATATGTCGACGTAAGGCCTAGATGAGGTCTGTATGAGGACATGAATCTACCGTCAGAGTATTCTTCCAAGCTATTTCTACTTCGCTTTTGCTCATCTTCACCCACAGAAATTCTGTTCTCAGAAGACAGCACCACATTCATACGGGGGGAAAAAAATCAACAATTGCCTTTCAGGACCTTGATTCTCCTATATTACTCAAGCGGAGATGTTCTGCATACGATGTGTACGATCGTTTGAGGTGTTCTCAGTATAGGCACCGCTCGTGAGCAAAAACTACTTCCGGAAGCGAATGGAGCAGTGGCTAGAGAAGCGCTGATGCCGAAGAATGGCGTTCAAAGACATTTTATCGTTCAGATTCAAATGATAAGGGCATGGTTTTTGCTTAGCAACGAGGACAAATACGAAGTAAGCCGTTGCAAGATGATCATGAATGGGACAATATTTTCAACCCCACTACGAAGCGAGTTTTACCACGCAACCCCTGAACGTTCGAGAAATTTCATGACAAATTGCAGGAATGCAATAAGGCAGACACTGAGGCTGCGAATTGGGACAGAAATTTGAATATGGTTTTTGGCAAGCTGCATTTTGTGGGTGGCGGGGGGCGAAGGACGGGGTAATTTTGAGAGACCTTCTAATGCCGTAGCCCAAAAATCCGAATGAAGGTTACGCGGCGAGTCACGGGAGTTGCTACTGTACGTTCTTGCGTTGAGGAGCTTTATTTTGACTATTGTGTCCTATTGAATGAGCTTTTTGACGCTGAGCGTGCAACAGCTCACCAAAAATGGACCCCGCTTCTTGAATGACCACGGCTCCGAGTCGACGATTGGTGGCAGATTGAGGGGTGCTGGTTTTCTCAGCTGTGGCGAGGCCAATGACAAGGTATCTTGTATGGACGCTACCTAGGCAAGCCATCCTGGAGAATGTCGTCACTAAGTCGTAAAAAGGTCCCTCGTAGAAAAGTAGGCATGGGGCGGGAGAAGGTGTTGAATGGGTGAGGTGTGAAACTAGAGAATAAATTCAGGGTTTCCTGCTTGCCTAAAGTAAGGCACCTCCTGCTTTCACTCGTCAGGCTGATTTCGCTAGCGTTATTGCGTTCCAAGGAGGCGCATCGTCCGGTTCAGATTTTGAGTGGATTCCGGCGAAGAGAATATAATGCAGACGTGGGGCAGATGTAGATCCGGGGAAGGAGCAGCAGTGCACGGAACGTATTTATCTCTCAGAGACGTGTCTTCGTGATCGCGCCGTTCTGGGTTCGGTTTGAGTCGCGGGGCATGTCGGTCGTCTGTAGTTTAAAAAGTACAGCGTTGCTGGTAGAATAAACTAACTAGTGGGACATTGTACGTTTTGTGGGATGCTTAGCTGCTGCAATTGTGTGTTTTTACAGAAGTCTATTATAAACCACCAACGGACAGAATCTCGTTGTTTATATTTGCACACCCTATCGGAGATTCCCTCTGCTTATGACTCTGTGCCACTTGACGCCCTAACCTTAATCACAGCCCTATGCAAGAAAAGTGGATGAAAAAGCTAATCCGATGCGCCAACTTGCCCGAAGGCGGAGGCGAATCGGTTAATTTACTACATACACGACGATGCAGGGCCTGAGCTCGAGTAGAACTATACACTAACAAAGCTTGAGCATGAGCTATTTTTGACACCCTCGGAAGGCTGATTTGGGATCCCTTAAGGTCATTATTTTCTATTTGTCCCTTTTTTGTTGTCGCCTATTACAAGGAAGCTATTTCGGACAAAGAATTCAATTAGGCTGAAGATTATATTTATTTTGATTGGTCTACAACCATAGTGTACGTGTTTTTCGCTCTGGCTGAAAGCCAAGCTGACAGCTGATTCGCGATTTGGCCCAGGCTGCCTTGCTGGGCTCCAGGCCAATTGAAACTCGTGTCGTTATGTGATGACGTATCTAGGAAAATACTCTCAAGGGAACCATGTTGAGCCTGGAAGATCTACGTTGAATCCGTTATCGATAGGCGTCTCATGTAACAAGCCTCTACGGGTACAAAATAAGTGGCCGAATCGCCCTAAACCGCATTTAATTGAATATGAAAGCAACCACTCGTTATAAAAACATAAAGTTTGTTAACTTGAAATCACAGGATATTTCATTAAATTATGCCTTCATTATATAGTTTTATATGTTATAGTTGTGAATTTTTTAGATTTCTTTCCTGGAATTTGCTGGCGCTTGTGCAGAAATGGGCTGCTTACTGTATTTTGTCCTTGGAGACCAAGCGTCATTGCGCAGCTTTGCTGACTCCCGCAATGTATAGATAAAGGCTGACCACTCGAGCATCGCTTACTTCTATGGCCGCAATTTTTTTGTCCGCACCGCTCCAGTGAACAAAGTTTCGAAGTGATGGAGTTGCAACCGTTGCGTCCTGAGAGCAGCCCGATCCAGGCTCCGGCACATGCATTGCACGGGATACAAGATTCGGATGCGGCATCAGCATCCAAGCTTCTACCAGGCCAAGCTACGGGACTGACCGAGTCCGAAAGATACCACAAGGATGAGGATGAGGACGAGGACAAGCATGCGACCGCACAGGACATAGTCAAGTGGTCTCGAAGCCCGGTTGGTCTCATCATCGCGGTTGCTTTTACATCGGTCTCGTTATTGCAGTGGGCGCTTGTTTGCGTTCTCTCCAGGAGACCCATTTCGACGTAGTGCAATAGCTATGACGAGGACGTCATTTGCGATTGGTCGGCATCGGAGAAGGCGACGCAGCTCAACGACCTGGTGCAGCTGTTTCGTGACAATGAGAGATGGATACAGGCGACCCAGGTGTTGGCCGCTGTGTTGGGTGTGCTCATGATCCCAACGACGACTGCCGTCTGTGCCCGCGCAGCTGCCACAATGGCCACCGCTGGTTCTATCGGAACAGGGCGTGGTATCGCCTTGATGCGGACTCTGACATTCGCGAACAAAAGTAAGTGTTAAGACCACTGACCTGTTCTCTTCGCTTTCATCGCTGAATGCTCGTACCAGGCTGGTCAGATCCGATGTTCTTCTATAGCATGGTCTCCAATGTCTTTGCCAGAAGAGCAGCTATCAATTGGCTTTTCTTTCTGTCCCTGATATTGACTATTCTCGGTATCGGAGCCTTTCCCTCTCCTAAACAATGTTTTTCTGACCTTGCAAGGGGCTATCATATTTCCACTGCAATCCCTACTGGTAAAGCGACCGACCGTTCCAAAAGTAGGCCCGCGATCTGACATAACAGATATTGGGATCGAAGGGACCTTGAGTGCTTTGAAATTCGGGTTCGGGCCTTACTCGAGCTTCAAAGCTAATGTCAATAACACAGTCCTGGATTTCCAAGCAGCGCTGAGCGAGGCTTCAACGACTGTGCAGGGTCAGTCCTGCATGGACTGGATCTGGTATGCAGACGGACTTGATCCAGCACCGTTGCCGCTGCAAAACTGCCAAGTCCCCCAAGGTCCCTCAGACACGCACTGGACCTCGTTCTTCCCTAACACAACTTCGACAGGTTTCCTGCAGAATTACTCCCTTGGCATAGGCTCTTCGGTCCAATGTTCTGTCGCAGACTTCCCAAGCAAGTGCGCTGGTAAAAATCCTTTCACTTATGATCTGAAATACCCAGAGTCAGATGGCAAGCTCACCGTAACTACCTCGATCCGCTTGTGCATTCCTGGGGATATGTATCAGTTCCCGTGGCAAAGCAACGAAGCGCAGGGGCAGAGTGGCGTCGAAGAATCCAAGCAAACCATAACAGAAACTCTTTACATGACCTATTACGATACCTCATCCACAACCAATTCAAGCATAATTTGCACTTGCAACTCGACTTCTGGTTATTTGGAGCTCCCAAATGAATTGAACAACACCAAACCAAGGGCGATGTTAACAACATATGATCTACCAGATCTGGCCTTGGGAAACGCCTTCACCCCATCTACAGCATCACTCTGTGAAGGGCCATCGCTGTAAGTAAAGTCCCATATTCCCACCGTATGTTCCAAGACTAATCTTCAAAGCATACTTGGTGCCTGGCCGCACATCTCCACCTCGGTTTTGGCAAACTCTGACTATTACATTCCACTACCTTCCAGCATCCTCAATACCTCGCTCCCGAATAATACTGACGACGGCTGGGAGGAACAATGCAAAGATACAGGCTATCCCTGGACTGCCTACCACGGACCGCTGCTCTCTTCGATCATCGTGCTCTTCAGCAACTCCAGCAACAACAATCAGTGCAGGCAGGGTTTCTGTCCCCCAGGCTACTATCCTCCCATATCTTCTGACATCGGTAAGGCAGCATGGCAATCTGACTGGGGGGAATGGGCCCCTGATGGCAGCACAGCTCCCTTCATGTCCTACTCGGCGTACCTGTCCTTCTTTTCCTCCGATGACCTTGCCGGAACCATGGAAAATGTACTCAGCGTCATGAATTTCTTCTCTTCGCAGAGCGCGCTGCAGCTAGTCGGCAGCATGGGCGATAGCAACCGCACCGGACAGGGCCTGCAGGTTGTGCAGGCGGTCGGCAGCTTCAATCTCGAACGAGTTGACCTGGCTCTCTGGGCCCTCGTTGTCATAAGCTTTATCATTGCGCTTTATACTATCGGTATGCTGTTCGTAGGCATCTTGGGTTCACGGCGCGAGAGCTGGACTCCCACGCTAGACCCGCTCGCAATGCTTATTCTCGGGGCGTGGCTGCATGCCAGATTGCCACCGCTGGAGGGCCATGCTCTGAACGGTGTCGCGGATATGGGCAAGGAATACGATGGTATTCCTGGTGGCATACCTCGGGGCGGGGAGGATCTATTGCCGCGATTAAGGAGCAACCGGTCAATATAGCGAGGCCGAAAGTCATCATCTGCATCAAAGAACATTTCAGGCACATGAGGGCCGGAAGAGTAATATTACTGAATACGCTAGAGCAGAAAAAGAGGCTATTTTTTTTTAGGCTTCGAGGACTTACCTCGTTTGCGAGACCCTTAACTCGCAATCTTGCCTCATAATTAGTCGATAAGATATTCAAATTATGGAGATGTAATGTTGATGCGATAATGTGAGAGCGAAATTTGCTGTACCGGAATCTGGGATAGAGGAAGCTATTTCGACAGCGCTTTTGGTTTAAAGTCAGTTCTTACTTATTGTCCAGCGAAACCACAATGTTTAACGCCCAGCTCTTGGGACCCACTCCTGGCGTTGCCGTCATTTGATGGGATTGAGTAGTTCTCGCAAGGGCTACCGAAGGTATCGAGTGTCCAATCAGCTGCTATTCCTTGTTCAAAGCCAGGGTTAGCGATTGCTGGCGTGGAACAGAAGTACCGGTAGCCCATAACAAATGTTGCATTTCATTTAGCGAGGATGCCCCTATTCTCTCGCTTAGCGAGCCTAGAATGTGATTGCCCCTTCCTTGACTGGAGCCTTAATTACGTCATTCTGTGCCCCGCGAAGGGCGTACTTCTGACAAGATCAACCCACAGTATTAATGTAATCCTTTCCACTAGATCCTTTACATCATTAGTCCATTCTGCATTACCCCACCCTGCTGACAACAGGGCGTTGCCATTAATTTTAAAAATCAGGCACTCCCTTTCTGTGAACAATCCTTGCCGGTCTGTTCAGTCTTCGAATTGAAGCTGTTTACTTCCTCGATTTCCTACTTAAGAAAAAAACTCTACTGAGCAGCAAGTGTAAAAATGACTCAAAATACCAACTCCTACCGTGGTCCTGTCAAAGCAGTCCTCTTCGACTTTATGGGCACTTGCCTAGACTGGCACTCCAGCGTCATTGCGGTGCTTCCCTCAACTCTCTCCCAAGACGTCCGTTCCAATTTCGCCCTGGAATGGCGACAAGCATATTTTGACGCCAATTTTCTCCGTCAAAATGCTGGCAAACCACCAGAAGATATCGGCCTCACGCATCGACGAGTTCTCGACGAAGTGCTTGAGAAACATCCAGATATTAAATCACTCTTCACGGATGAAGTGAAAGACAGGCTTGTCAAGGCATGGCACTCCCAGAAAGCGTGGCCCGAAGTAAACGACGCAATTCAAGAACTGAAAGGGCGTGGATGGGAGGTCTTCGTACACGCCAACGGTACGACGCGGTTACAGCTCGACATTGTCCGCTCCTCTGGCTTGAACTTTGACATGCTGTTCTCAAGCGAGTTATTGGGGTGCTATAAGCCTGCACCGGAAAACTATCTTAAAGTTTTGGACTTGCTCAAATTGGGTCCAGAGCAGTGCGTCACGGTTGCTGCGCATGCTTATGATTTGCGTGGTGCCAAAGCTGTGGGAATGAGGACAGTGTATGTGTACCGTTGGACAGATGATGTTTTGGAAGTCCAGGAAATAATCAAGGGGGAGAATGATGCTTATTTGAATGATATGAAGGACCTGGCTGATACGATAGCAAGCTTGTAGAGTAAGAAATAGGACAGAATGAAATTTCAACCTGAAGTAGAGAGCTCAGTTGATTTGTTTTGTCTATATGTTCCCAGCATCTTCCAGACAAAGTAGCTCGTTCGTGTGACTTGACGAATGTGAGGCTCGCTCTTCAGATCACGTGCAAGCAGAGAGCTGTGCAATACTTATTCACCGCTTGAGAACGCCTCTATTGATGCTGCGCCCCTGCCTTACTGTCATGATTGCTGTCATCCTGGCAGCTGTGGTTGACTTTAGTCTCCTCTGATGATGATTTCCTATCGCAGTCATCGCTCGGGGCGGCAGCATTGTTTTGCCTCTGTAGCTCTTCTAAGCCTTCTTCCCTGTCTTCCTCCTCTTGATCATCTTGCCTGTGTTCATTGTCATCCTGGT
Organism: Hyaloscypha hepaticicola; assembly: GCA_002865625.1. NCBI lineage: Eukaryota > Fungi > Ascomycota > Leotiomycetes > Helotiales > Hyaloscyphaceae > Hyaloscypha > Hyaloscypha hepaticicola. The sequence goes on from KZ613516.1 coordinate 119,930, forward strand.
CTGGACCCGGGTAATCACCCTCTTCCTCTTCAGGGTCAATTTCGGAATCATCGCAAATACACTGATTTCGCTGTTCTTCCAGCTCTTGGCGAGACGTCCTGAAAGCTCCCAAACTCTCGAATGGGACATGGTCGTGTGGGTCCTGTTCGTTTGAAGACATGATACCAATTCGTGGCGAAATCTAAAATATCCGAATGTAGTTATGTGCTGATTTTAACTCATCAGGAGTTAGATTTTTAGCAAAGGTTCGTTTCTAAAATCAGCAGGTACGGTCCATTTAAGGGAGTAGGCACGGATTTTGAAACGCGATACATGGAACTCTCAACGATATGCTAGAAGATAAAAAGAAAATTCTAGTGGATACTCAAACTCCCAAGTGCAATTTCCTTTAGGAACTTGCTTAGCACGTGTACAGGAATGTCCCAACTCTCAAGCCGAAGCAACGAGGATGCATTAGCTATTGTGAGTGTCGACTAACGGTCATAGTAGAAGATTGAAGAAAGAAATATTTTTACAGTTTTACTGGTACCCCCGGGCACATCTGTGGGTAGTAACGATAGCTTCTGCATCAAATTGCTGGTCGGATTCAAGCACAATCAAAAAACAATACTTACTCTATCTTCATACTTCGTGTGTCGCATTCTTGATATGATAGCAAATCCGTTCACCATATTTGTCGACGCTCGGTGCTGCTTTATATCAAGATCTGCATGAATTTAGCTGATACAGAATACTATGAATGGTATGGATATGATGAGAATAGAGAATCCTCCAAGGAGACAATTGCCAGGTCCGACCCCAAGATTGCGGAGCAAAGCTCCCGCCTGTTAAAGCTTGTGGTCAACTCCAGAAAAAGATTCTATGGGAGGGCCACACTAACAAATAGTGAGGAACATATCATAACATGAGGCCTTGAAGAAAGTGTTCTCTGCAAGTAGCAATGCGGCGCAATAAGGATAGGCGGCATAAGGTCATGCCAAGATAGTTGAGCACTTGCACGAAAAGTCTAATTATATTAACGAAGAACATGCCAGACAATTCGGAAGAGCAGAAGCTCCGAAGAATCTTGGCGAGAGAACATCCTCGGGTTTGAATAGCGGCTGACTGAATTGCGGAACCAGGTACTTTTGATCCAGAAGATTTACTATGGCAACTTGTAGCACAGCGATCGACAAAAACAACTCGTTAACACCACAAACCACGATCACGATCTCACAGAACACGTCAAACCTGCGAGAAGTTTAATTTCCCCCCAATTTTTTTTTCCATAGCTGAGAACATGGGAATAACGGGACAAAGTCTCATTTCTGTCTCCTTCAAACCTTCACTCAGCGCTCAATCAAACAAAGTCTTCTCCTCCCCAAACCGCTACCACGTCCGCAATTCAGTCACGCACCTCTTCCCAGCACTCTCAAGAACTTACAGCATGATATCGAGGACTAGTTCTCAATCTCTTCTTTCCGCCTCCGCGACACGTTGTGTCTGCCCGGGAGAAGGCAAGGCCTGCGTCTCCAGATTGACTGGTAATTGCGACCCAAACAAATCTACTCTTGCTTCAACAATTGGGATCGTCGCTTGCTGGTCAAGAGGAATATTGCAGTGTGATGAATAAGCAGAGTTTTTGGCATAAATTGACGGGTCAGAAGAGCGATGAGTGTGTGATTGAGTAGCTATGGGCATGGGAAGGGGATGAGGCGTTGTGAAAGGCTGGAGCAGGCGAGATGGGGGAATGTGTGTCTCATGCTTTATGTGTCTAGGAATTACATTTCTCTTTCTTTGGAGTCAATAGAGTAAAACTTCTACAGTTCTTTGTGCAATTCACCAGTGACCGTGCAGATACTAATAGATATCATGCATCATCTACTCTAATTCCAAACAGTCATAGAAATCAGGTTCACATGGAAGCTCGGAATCACATCAGAGATTCACTCAATGATGGAGCAGCTATAAAGTCTTCCACTCGAGGCTGTCGTACGTGGTCTAACCTCTAACCTATATCCACCGTGTTCAACCTTTCTCGGCTGTCATCAAATTTCAAAACTGAAGAAATCCCTACACTCCGCAAAACACTTTCACATCTAAAGATCCAAGCCATTGAAGCTCCTGAAATCCACAAACTCAAGGTTTTAACAAAACATTTCAAAGATGCAGCATTCAGCCACCTTCACAATGCTCATCCTGATCTTTTTCCTCGCTCTCGCAGAGGCAGGAGGCTCCCCCGCCGTTTCCTCGGCCCCCGTCAATGCCGGAAGCTGTCAGTGTCTTCAAGCGGGCACCTGGTGTGGCAGTCGTACAGGAAGTGGCACTTGGAACGGAACTCTTGGTGGCGATCATCAGAATGGAACACACTTCAATGGCACACATCTAGATGGTGGACATGTTAATGGAACTCACGACGATGGGGGACACCACAACCTAACGCAATACAATGAAACTCACTACATATACGACAATGGAACAGAAATCCGCGGACCAATGCTCAGCGGTGCCTGCGACGTCAACACCTTATACGACTGTCCACTTCCTTCTGCCGCATTCAATAATTCTTTTCCTTGCTTGAAAGACGAAAGGACCGATAGTAAGAAACAATGTCTTACGGTTTTTGGTGCTAGTATGGATCGCTGCGTTTAAGCTGGGTTAGTTGGGTGGCAGGGTGTTTGTAGTATTGTAGAATTTTGTTTTCCACTAAGCGAAGAAACCTTCACATGGCAGTCTGTAGAGCCATGAAATGGGAGGGAGATGATGCAATGGTGGGTACGGGGGAAGGAAATGGAGTAGCGAGACCTCCATAATGAATAGTGTACAGTTAATTCGAATGCATGGCTTTACCTAAATCTCAAATTCACCACGTTGGTCTGCGAGGAATTCTGGAAACTCAAAGCATTTGTTCATCATTTCTGCTAAGTTATGTTCCAAAGTGTTAGATATAGGGTTTAAGTTATTCGTGATAAATTCCTATTAGAGAGGCGTTAAGTTAAATTCTATATAGCAGTTAACATTCCCTGAAAGCATTGGGTGTCTTCCGAAATGGGTCAGATTTCATGCTATATTACTTAATTTCCTTATGCCAGCTATAGATATATAGCAGTAAGGAGAGGCTTAGTAGTATATAACTTGTTAACTCTCAAGTTACTTGAAATGCCTTTAAATACCAAGAACTTCTATTTAGCTCTTTCAAGTCATTGGTAGGGCTCTGAATCTGCGATCAGGAATTGCTCAAGCTTAGATGTTCAAGGACATTTACCCGACAATTGCTTCACCACTCAAAGCATAAAAAAACATTTCCGAGAAGAAAGATAAAAACACTCACCTTACTTAACCTCAACGGCCCCACACTCGACATTTAGTTCATGCCTTCTATAATTACCGCCCTCGTTCCTATATATACGGTTTTCGACCCTCCTTTAACCACTCAACCGGCGAACTTTATTACTTTACCTCTATCAAATCAACGCATATACATCCTTCTAGTACCGATAAATATAATATTAGATATACTCTAATAATCACTTCACAGATCCGAACATTTGTTTCAAAAAGTGAAGTATTCTCTAATAGGCAACTCCGAGCACAAAATTTGCATTAACTCATTTTATAGAGATGGACTAGGTCTAGAGTTTACTGAATTATTACCACTACCCTAGATACTAGAGACATTACCCCATAGCCCCCATTATGCACAGTCCCAATTTATAATATTTTTAATCATAAATATCTTTCTTTAACATTAAATGATTTAGAGGAATTTCTCACAAGTTGAGTCATAATTGTCCGTACGTTTTTGACTCTTTGTGGATTATCCGAGTGGGATTCATAATCTTTAATGATTAATAAATGATCTGAAGTCTATTTGTTCACTTCCATACCTGTCCATTTGAACGCATTGATTCACTTTAACCCTTGATTATTCATGGTACCTGAAAACATCTGTATCACTTTCTCAAACCCTACTTTATGTCTACTTCTTCAAAATAACGAAAAAAAAATCGAGTACCGTACCTCGGAAAGGAAAGGACCCTTCCATAACCCTCAAAAGAAAACAAAAGGCTTGTCCTCACATAAGATCGGCATCTTGATTCTCCACACCACCCTAGCAAAAATGCACCCGAACAAGTTGCTCGCTCTTCCCCTCTTCTCACTTCTACCTCTTGTCTGGGCAGATTCCACGACCACAGTAACAACTCGCATCACATTTACTACCACTACTACAATCAAAGTCTCTTCTTCCGCTGCCCCAACCTCACCAAACATCTCCATCGCCCACTCCTCCCTCAGCAACACGTCCTGCACCTGCATCGAATCAGGAGCATGGTGTGGCACCCGCTCCTCGAAACAAATCGGCCTTGCGGGCACCTGCATCTCAACTTTTCTTTACTTCTGCAAGACCGACAGAGACCAGAATCCACAGCCTTATGACTGTGGAGATGCTCTTGATGGTGCGTACGAGGGACAAACAGCTGGAACTGCACAGTGCTTGGAATCCATGTTTTACGCCAACTACAACGATAATTGTATTTTGGCAAAAAATGGAACGAGATCTGTTAGAGCTGTTTAAGGGAAGTAAGGGGCTGAAAGGGTTGGGGGAAGTCAGAGAGGCTTCGACGGGCCGGGTTCCTGTGTTGAGGCTAAGTGGAAAACACAGCTAAGGACTGGTTGGCCATTGCAAATGTATTGCTACTTGAGTAGAGCGAAGGATTTAGTCTTACAAATAGACCTTCTATGGCTGAATTTCACATTCTAATAGCCTGCCTGCTCAGAATTTGAGACTGCGGTATGGTTTCTCGTCCCAAATATGAATGATTTCAAACTCTTTTTAAATGAGGCTCGCAATTCTATGGCAAAAATATATTTCGACCTCGGCGTGTGGTCCCATGTGGTGAGGAAAGGGCCGGAACAAATGGAGACGAAGAATATGTTTTCTTGCTGTATAATGCCTTTGAAGCTTCTGATTCGATCTGACGACATGTTCTGAGGATGGCTGGTATCAGGCCATACTTTGCCGATTCACCAAAGGTACTCTTCCTGGAAATTGACGATGCCTCTTCGAGTATTGGATTGACTAGTAGAAGCTCGTAGATCAGGTTTCTGACCTCAATCGGAATAACGTCGAGGAAGTAACACCTTGCTGGTGTAGGGGGTGAGACTTGGAGCCCTGCATCATTTTGAAAGCCTGGAGGAGGTGTCTGGCGTAGGTTCTTAAGTACAGCTGCTTGACCCTTCTTGGCAAGCTTGTCAAGAAAGCTGATATCGTTGACGATATACGAGAGATTTGTTGTCCTGGGTAAACTCTTAACTGTTCCGTCAGCAGTTGCCTTTTCCGCTGTAGATATTTGGCGCAGATTCTTGAAGACTTCGGCACGACCTTTCTTGGATAGCTTGTCGAGAAAGCTCAGATCATTGAGGACGTATGTTACAGATTTCAGGGCGCTCATGGTATCTATATCACCACTAGACAATATGCCAGATGGGGCTGGGTTGTTCATGGTTGTGGTTGAAGGATCTATGTGGTAGATGGATTTATCAATTGTTTTATGTTTGACATAGGCAAGGTAGCTGTTAAGGATGCTGTATTGTTCTTCGTGGCGTGTTCGGACATTGCGGTAGAGAAATTGCGGTGGGAATTGTTGGTGGAGGAGGTTCCGAGCTGTTCGAAGCTGAGGTAGTTAACATCATATCGAAGGAAGGAGAAGGTAGGTTGACTGCAGTCGAAATACCTTCAAGTGGAACCCAATTCTTTAGGCAAGACTAATCAGATGGGCCAGCTATGCCAGAGATAATGCGTGCTAGGAAGGAGGTGGTTGTGTGCTTGAATTTGGTGTTGTTGAAAGTTGACGCGTAGAAGTAGAGAAGAAGCGAGGTATCGGATGCAGCTAGGTTCTTTTATGAGCGCACTCACCTTGACCCTCTATCCAAAGGCAAAGCGGTTGCAATGCGGCTAGCTAATTATTTCAGAGCTAGTAGCTTACGGGAATTCAGTTTTACGAATTTTCACTTTGTTTGGTTATCGTGAATAAACTTCTCTTAAGTATCTACCTAGACTTTGCAAAGGTCATCCAAGCTACACGGTACAACGATGATTTAAAAATGCAGCAGGGTCGACCTCTCGTCTCTCAAGATCTCGCGCACCCAATAGCTTTCCAGACTACGCAAAAAAGAAGAGCAGCTCGATTTGGGACCTTGGCGTCAGCTCTGGGTTTTCATGTCTCTACGAATTGTTTGTTGGAATCAAAGTTCCTGTTGTTGACAGCAAGTGTTGACGCAGACTCAAGCCTCTGAAGTGGTAGTCCTTTAACTAGTTCTGGATGGAGTAGCTGGAGTCGTTGATTTTTTGTTGGTGAGATGCTGTAGAAAATTTCCTCAATTTCTCCCGCCTTACAAATTAGCACTTTTCTTAGACTCATTGTCCCTCGGGGGAGTAGAAGAATCGGAATCTTTCTGTTTTTCACCAATGACAAGCAAAGGATAGTCGATTCTGGAAATCACTCCAGCTTTCTCAACTGCTTTGGATTGGAAAGGGGCACCAACACAACCTTCCTCATATCTAAGGGGGAAAAAACAGCAGGACCTTGTTTCCGAGTGCGAGCGAACTGTACGGTGGTTTATCTCGCGTCTTTAACTCTTGCATTCCGATGGCTCTGCGTCTCGTTAGTTAGAACTGACGTACTACCATGCGTCTAAATCCACAGTTAGTAATGTGTTGACACCTTGAAAGTAGCAAGCATAATAGCAAAGGCGATCAAGGCCACATAAAGGTTGGCTCCCGAGGACACCAGAGCCTTTTGCTGATATAACAAACATTGAAACATTGTCTTGTCTTTACTAGCTTTGTCTCTGTCCAAATCCGTGCCAAGACATTGTCTCCAGTGTTTCAACCCACCTTTCCCAAGTCGCACAATGCTCCAGAAAGGCGCCGGAGATGGCTTGCTCAATGTTCTAGACTCGCTGCACTTTAACATTCTATTGAATGTTAGCAGAGCTCGGTGCCGAGATCCGCAACTTCGTTTTCCTGAATATAAATCTGAGAGGAGGGGAGGATGGCGACTTCCGTGAGGCGTATCACCTCATCTGCAACCCCCCACTACTCACTCACATTTGGCACGTGATATGCATTTTAAATACAACGATGCCCAGCTAGCTGCGAGGAAGTTCCTTCTTAGACCATCAAGAAAGAGTATAAGCATCGCTCATCAAAATATCAACCTCTAAAATTTCTACCGCCAAGATGCCGACCCAGAATTCGAACCTCACTGCATACAAAAATATATCTCCGGATTCCGGATTCCCCATCGTAATCCATCCTCACTTCAACCCCAACATTAAGGACCACGTCCCAGATGAGCCGCTTCGAGAGGAGATTACACCTCCCAAGGATTGAGCGTTCTTTGCGGACCCGGGAAAGAAGGCGCTGTTCTCGGTAGCAAAGTGCTGTGGACTTGACGGAATCGATCGGGTCAGTTCTGGAAGGTGCTCAATTGTCGCAGCTGAATGATAAGCAGTTGGACGAACTCGCAGCTTTGGTTAATGAGAGGGGTGTTGTGTTCTTTCGTGATCAGGACTTGACGACTGAGCAGCAAGTCAAGCTCTTTGAGCATTATGGTGAGTGAGTGAAATGTCGAAGTAAACCAAGTTGAGATGAGTTGAAAGGGATTTTGGATAAGCATCCAGCTCAAAAAGTAAGTCCTCTATCAAGTAAAACAATCCAAAAAGCTAATCTTACAATAGAATCAACGCGTGAGTTATCACTGTGAAGTGTTGGGGTCTTCTCCTGACGATTTTAGCACGTGACTATCAAAGGAAGCACACTTGATCATCGTTCCCAGGCAGCTTACACTCCATGGGTAAGTCACAATGAGGAAAATGTCAAGTTCAAGAGCTAACAGCACCACAAAGCTAAATGGAGACTTCCACGCTGACACCTCTTTTAAAATCAACCGTAAGCCACCACTTACAAACTCAAATTCTAAGACTGACATTTCAAAACCCCCTCATACTCCATGCTTAGAACGGAAGAGCATCCAGCAGTAGGTGTCGATACCGCCTGGGTATCTCAGTACGGTCTCTACGACGCCTTGAGCGATGCAACGAAGAGATTTGTGGACGGCTTACACACAGCACATACCTCTCGTCTCCAATGTACCTTCCCTCCTCTCTTACCTCCCCCCTAAACACTAACGAGCCCATCTCAGATGACACAATCCTTGACTCCTAGCAAGTCGGACCCAACAGACCCCCAATCGACACGCACCACCCTGCCGTACGCACACACCCCGTGACCGGCCTCAAAGCACTGAACATCAACAACGGCTTCGTGACCTCGTACCCGGAACTCAAGAAAGAGGAATCATACAAATTACTCGAGCTCTTTAGGTTCCATATCCATTCTGCGGATGATCATTACGTGAGGTGGAAGTGGGCTGTTGGGTCTGTTGCTATTTGGGATAATGTCAGTACCCGAGTGCTCGCTTAATTTTGGATTGGGGTTGTTGACGTGAGATAGAGATGTACTGTTCATCGGGTTATTCCGGGGAATTATGATGCGCCGAGGAGAGGGGTGCGCACTACAGTGTTTGGGGAGAGGCGTAGGTGGTCTTGTATCGAGAGTGGCACGGAGCTGACACAATGTAGCGTACTTTGACCCCAACAGCGAAAGTCGAGAGCAGAGAGCTGCTATGTTAGAGAAGGAAGCTTTGAATGGTGATACGAATGAAGCCAAAAATGGAGTCGAGAGTAATGACAATGTTCACAATACGAATGGTCACACCAATGGGAATGGGACTGAAGCAAAGAAAGAGGTCGCAATCTTAAATGGGAACGGATTCACATATAACGAGTATGATGGGAAGGCTTGATAAGAAGCAAGATATAAAGTTTCCCAGATTATTGGAAAGAGTGTGGCATGGAATGACAGAACCCAGATAACTAGGCAGCTCTCCAATACCTTTATTTCACTTGTGAAGTGAAGCGAGCATCTGCGGAACTCATTTTGGACAATGTAGAGAGTCTTAAGAAATACTTGTTTCTTATTATGGATGATTTTTCAAGTCTCACTGACATAATATGAGGATCCAAAGTGAGGCATTAGACTATGCCGAGAGTTGTAATTCACTCGCCTTCCGTTGTCCCCGATACGGCTCCTCCAGATGTGTAGCGTGATACAATCCTACGTAAAGCTGATGTTATTTGCAGAAGGTCGAAGGAGAGAATACAGTAGAATGGCGGGCAGGTGGGCTAAATTGAAGTTATTTTCGGTGTTCTGAATACGCTGCATAGCTGCAAATCTCATAATTAGCTCCGTCTATTCCCAATAAGGCTTGTTTGGGTGTTCTGATGAACTGATATAATCTAAGCAATAAAATTGAATCTCCTGTTACTCCTTCTGTTGTATGTCTTTTTATGAATTACGGTCAACAAATTTGAAGGATGTGTTGAACTTATGCAATGGGTTAGTAAAAGTAGGAATTTAGGTTGAGAGAGTAAGAGCTGCAACTTTCGAGAATTGAGTGATGGCATTTATCAAGCAGTGCAAGTAGCATTTTGATTCGAGCTCGAGGAGCTGAGTATTCTTTTCTTCATCAAACGAACCTTTTCAAATCAATGTTCGCAAATGTTGTGGTTGATTCAGGGGCTCGCTTAAGTTGCCGGTTTGAGCGAGGTGGGGCAATAAGGAGGCGAGAAACCTGGCTCCATACCTAAGCTTCTGAAGACTTTTATGAAAACTCACCACTCTATCAAAGCGTAATTACGGTGGACTTTGGGACTTAATCTTCCCCATCAGTGATTTTCAAAGATAAGCAACAAATACCACCAGCATTGAAGAATCACTTGGCACTCAAATGAATCTCCTCCCCCGTTGCATTAAGTGATCATATCTTTCCCTTGCTTTCCACCCTCAACTTCTCTCTATAATTTGATCTTGCTGAACGCAGCCCAACCTCTTCTTCCAACTTCTTTTCATCAACAGCTTACTGTCTTCCCAAATCACCACAGCGCAAACACACCAAAATCCCCAAAAAGATAAACCCCCTCTACCAAAATAGATCCAAACACCACCCTCTCATCTCTACGCTCGCCCAATGACTATCTCTCAGTCCCCTACTTTATCCACCCTCTCCACCTCCGAGGTGGCGGCTCCGACGACTCTGACAGGGGCAACGAGGCAGACGACGAGCGGGACGACAGCCAAGACGATCCCGACTCCGATGACGAACGCTCGGACAGCAGCACAGGCGCACCGCCCTCCGATCCTTATGATCATTATAACTCCGGTGATGCGGATGAGAAGCGGGGTAGTCATAAGGGATATCAGGCGGGCTCGTCGGAGTGTAGTGACTAGGTGGTGATCGTAGACGGTTTCGAAACTGTGAAGTCGGCGAAAAGAAGCTGAACGAGGAGATCGAGGGAGGAGGTTAGGTGTGCTGGGGAGTGGGCGTCTAGCATAGCTGCATGGCCTCCACATACTATGCATAGATGAGAAATGGACTTGTTGAGCCTAAGTCAAGCAAGAGCTTGAATCCACAAAACACAAATCTTCCCTCCCCTTCAAGACTCCACACATTCAAGGTTCACGTTGCTCAAAATTCAAACAAATCCCGCCCCAAATTTTCTATATGCCACTTCCTCGCAATTTTCTCCAACACCTCAGCTCTCCTCCTATTCAGAACCAAACCAAGGTTATCAAGAGACTGCTCTGCATGACCCACCAAGTACTAGAAATCTTCTAAAAGTCTCCACACGCTCCGAAACCAGAAGCTCGTATATGCTTCGGGCTCGGATCTGCCCCCATCACGAATTAAGCGCACTTGAAGATGTTCTTGAGCGCGGATTTGGTGGTTGACTTAAGGAAGAGGGAGTCTTCATGGATGTTAAGCTGATGGTGCTGGGTCCCATTGTGGAAGTAGAAGTGGATGAAAGCTTGTGACCATTTGCTGTTAGTGACTAACTGGTCAAATTTAAGGGAGAGAATTAATTTAATTCCTGGGAGGATGGGTCTCCGTCTGCAGCACCTCCACCGAAGTAAAAGTTGCTGGGGTAGGACATGTGTTGGTAGGACGGTTTAATGGCTTTGAGATATGCTGAAATTTTGAGACTATATGGAAGTGAAGCTCTTTTTGATTTTCTGATCGGACGACGGATAGTGTGGGGGACCTTCTTGGAAGTTCCGGTCTTCGCAGCGAGGAAAGTTGGAAGGAGGACCCAAGACCTAGTAGAGGAATGTGTAGAGAGGTTCTACACCTGCGTTTCTTTCCCTTCATTTGTGCCTCAGCATATATCCTTTGCTTCTTGACTTTCTGCTACTATTTAAGCTTTCCACATCGCTGCAACAACCGCTCTGTCTAGTCTCCATCTTTGTATTCATGGTGCGAGATTCAGCTGCTGCCGGAAATGAGTCAATTCAATCGAATGAAGTCTCATGGGATAGATCAACAATCAATATAGAGATCTCCAGCCGTGTGTCTCTTGTGAATTAGAATTAATTGAACTCATCGGGAAAAAAGGGAAAACGAAAAGGGGATAAATCTGAACTAACTAGTAATTCTGAAGCGTTCAAATGTGTACTCCACAAATCCGGGAGACCCGCCCTTGTGGAGAGGTGGCTTCCAGAATATGCACCACGCTGCAAGCCCCTGCAAGGTCCCGCTGCGGGGTTTAAAATTGGTTCGGTTACTGAGGCCGGGAGAATGAATTCTAGGGTGAGACAAGACGGGTGGTTGGCTGGTGAAGATGGAAATCATGGAGATAGCTGGAAAAGGCGCGATGAATCTGGGATGTGGGATGATGCAGAAGATGTCAGAGAAGCAGATTGGAGGTGGTTGTTAGAACGGAAAGATGATTTTGTGGATCTAGTCGAACGACAAGCAATTTTGCTCAGTCAATCGCACTTCCTGTTAAGCCTTTGAAGGAAAAAGAGAGCTCATTACAAGTTGTATTTATTTAGCATAGATGCTACATGCAGATACAGCAACAGGAATCTAAGAAGTAGACCTTTTGAATAACCCCCTGAGTCCGAAACCTCGGAGCAATGTGCGACAAATTGGTATCGTAAACTTCAAGTGCAAATCAGAGCCTGCTTTTCTAGCCACGCACTCCTATCAAATCTAAAACCGAATTCTCAAACAATGAAGCAGCTATGATAAGCTATGGTGACAAATGTGGAAAAAGGAAATCCGTTCATGTGGTCTACAGCACGCCGCGGCACTAGAAAGTGCTGGACAACCTCCAGACAGATAGCCAATCATCTGGGCGCAATGGAAGACCTCTGTCCAGATCTCAATCCTTTTCTGCTTCGGTTGATAAGCGGGGAGTTATCGTCAAAACTGTCTTCAAATGCCTGCTCTGCATTGAAGTCGGGAGCTGCATCTGCCTTGTCGACATCATATAAATCATATTTTTTCCCATCGGAAAAATCTGGGGTAAGAACTCTCTCCTCGGTTGGAGATACCGCGGAAAGTGACTGTAAGAGCTGCTGCACTGGGTCCGCAACAAGCTCAACATGATAGATGGCAGGAGAGTCTTTCTTGGGATTTGCGAAGTTCACATCTGGTAACGATCGCATGTGGGCCATAACATCCCGGAGCAGATCCGGATCGCCATAGACAGCCTCAGTAAAGGCGTCGGTAGTCCATCGGCCTTTATCTCCAGTGGAGAAGAACTTGTTCATCAACCATTTCGATAGAAGGTCTCGAAGCGGGGAGCTTCGGTTAGTATTGTTGTAGGCGTAAGTCGTCCACGAAACATCCCATCGAGGACCATTCATTTGGAGGTACCCTAAAAGGAAATCCATGCTGTCGTTCATGAGTTCAACATGCTCGTATCTCGAGGCAAAACAGTAAAGTTTGATCCTCGAGTAACAGTGCTGGGGGGTGGAAGAATCCTTGTTGGCTTTTGGGAGGGCCTGCTTGTAACACCACTCCAGCAAAAGTTCGATAGTATCCTGCATATCCTCCGGGAACGTGTATTCATTCTTTCCAGGTTGCAGTGACTTTAGTTCTTCTTCAAATCCCGGTATCCGATCGCGCAACAGTTTTCGATGAACGGAAGAGGGTAACATTTTATCTCCAAAACGGAAAAAAACTACTTCGATGCCCAAATTGCTGCGAGACGTGGTCAGAATTGGGAGCAACATGGGCGTGAGATTGTATTACCTGACATAGGATGTCTCCCTGGTTGCTGTATTTCGTGCAAGATTGTCAGCAGGCTCAGTCATTCCCTTGTTGCCAGAATCACCAGCTGCTCTGGTTTCAGCAACCCTCGTATAATCACCCATTGGAGAAGCATAGTCTGCTGCCTGATCTGGCTCATGTTTTGGTTCCGGCGAGTGTTCTAGGATGTCAATTCGGTGCCGCTTCGAGTGTGTTGGGTCCATTGACGAGTCTGGAGATTGTGGACGCTTTTGTGATGCGCTGAATGGGGGAACAGAACGTTCGGGCGTAGCAGAAGAGGCAGTTTGGCTCCTGACTGGTAGTTGGACCAGGGGAAATACCCTCATTGCTTTCGGTCCTCGGGGTGGGGCCATCGGTGGTGTATTCTTTGGCAAGATGCGTGTCTCCATGCTGATGATGTCTGGGTCGTTTCTCCAACTGGACTTGGGTTTCCGGAATCTCAGTGGCGGCTGGCTCATTTTCGATTCTTTGCAGGCTGCCCGGTGTGAAGAGAAGAAGAATATATGGTGAAAGACAAACGAGGAGAAGCGTGGTGGCAGTTGAGAGCCACCGAAACGTGACAAAGGTGATAGTAGGAGGTTGTTGTTGAATGAAGGAAGAAGATTTGGACTCAAAGTGTGAATTTCAGGGAGCGGTGCCGGACATGGGGAGCTCCAGGCTTGCTGGGGTAGCTGCAGCCGCTGTTTTAGCGCTGCAGGCTCGCCTCGGCTCCGCTGTTTCGGGACGAAGCGTTGACACGCGATTTCTCTCGCTTCCTCCCGCCAGATTGAAGATCATCGTCCCTCAATTTCTCGAAACTTACCATTGATCACGAGATCATTACGATTCCAATCTTCCTCTACCTCTTTGAATTCAGAACAGCCTTTGGCAGGCTGAAACCATCTCGACGACGCACCCACGCCAGCGAACTTCACGAATACTCCTTGGTTCTTGACCTTCGGGATGGAAGTCAACAACCTTCTCTCTCCGTTTCAAACTCTGGTTGTATCCAAGGCTACCAAGACACCCTGGCTCGAATATATTCTCTCATGCGACCCCTGGAGCACAACTAACTACCAGCAGTAAGAATGGTGCTGATACCGCTGATATCTACGTTGGAAGCCCCGACGAAATGCTGTTTCGATGCCACAGGCGAAAGCTTTGTCGAGTAGTCCCCCTCTTCTCAAAACTCCTCGCCAATTCGTCGACTATACATCTACCAGAAGTCGGCTGTGAAGAGTTTGACCTCTTGATGGAATACGTGGAAAGCGGTGGCACTTCTATTCGTACAACGTCCGAATTATGGGACCCCATATCCTTCCTTAGCCTGGCAGAGAAAGTTGAGCTTCCTTCACTGCAAAACCTTATCATGGACACCACAATTCGATGACATAGGGATAGTGGCCAGTTTGCTTCACCAAAATTCGCACAACGAGCATACCAAGAAACTAGTGAAGGAAGCATGATGTCAAAATATGCTGGCCGCTCAGTCCGCTATCTTTACAAGGCCAGTCAGACAAAGATGCTTGCCAATATGTACAGCAGAACGAGGATTCGAACATTGGACAGATTAAGCAAGAACCTATTGATCTGCCTAACGAGATTGTTTTCGGCCCTTCGAGCCTTGTGATGCTAGGGGGAAAAGAATTCCCAGCCGGGGCTTCGGATACCGCGAAAATGGTGTACGAAGTTTTGTTATTCGAACCACAGAATGCCGAGGGACTACATGTCAAAAAAATTGCACAGAAATTGGGAATATTTGTCAGAGACGTCTTTGAAGCCGGGGTTGTACTGCTTTCAGCAGGATTGATTTATTCAACCGTTGATGATGAGACATGGGCTTTGTTGGAGTATTAGATATGGGTGCAAGGAATGTTATTATCAACGAGCAAGGGAGCTGTCTGTACGAGAAAAATAGACTTGGTCTCCCAATGTGATTTCGCATAGGCTAGTCACCGATAAACCAACAAGGTCTCAGCATTCTGAAGACGGCGATCTATGGCAAGAGAATGGTTATCAGACCTGAATATCGCTGTTTGCAGGTAAGCTCAGGGAACAGTTCACCTCTCCCTTACGGCAAAGCTTCCACTAACACGCCGACAGTTAGCCTTCATCCAAGTGCTCAATCCATATCCTCAAATCAAGATTTGGGGATCTCGCTATTGGCTCCCTTTATGATGTAAGATTATATCCAAAGTTGCATTGTCAGATCTATGAAGAAGAAAGTCGCACCAGAGCCAAGGAATAGAAGTAGACGAGATAGCAGTGCAGAAAAATCCCATAATTTGCTTCCAATTTTCGTCATTTCCCTTTTGTATCCCCGAAAAAATGTCATTTCTAGATACCACTTTGGTCATTATGGGAACAACCTCGACATACGAAAATCATCACTTAATTCCCCCTCTTTCAAAGTCGTACGCAGTAATACTTTCCTACTCCATCCTCGTTATCCAGATACTTTCTAAACCCTTGTTTCAAGTACCGCCGTCCTAGGAGTCAAGCCCTGGGTCCGTTGGTCTGAGCCTGGTGTGGGAATCAGGCCTTTCGCCGAGGCGCGAGCGAGACCTATGTCAAGGCCATGTGCCCTAACAGCCCTCAGTCCTACAGCTAGTGATTGAGTATTCTTCCCTAAGAAATCGCTCATGCCAATCCTTTTGGTCGCATGGGGAAGTAGCTACTCCCTGACAAGCTAAGTGTTTAAGCTTGATTGGAACAACGAACTCAAGGAGCCAAGAGCGAGTGCTATATGGCCGTCAAAATGCATGTAACGTGCATGAAGTTCCTGGTTTACATGTGCCCTTACTACTCGACCTTGAAGGCGGCATTGGAATCCTCAAGAGTCGGAGGAAGTCGCTCAACGATTTTGCTCGAGTCATCTTCTGCCGGGTAGTCGGTCGCGAGAACCTGGGGTTTTGTCAGTGTTGAGAATGAAAGCAACTATACGTGAGGGAAGTCATACCTATGCATCGTTTACCTTCGCTTTTTCGATGCACGAATGCATACTCTCTACAATCTTAGTCCAAGCCATGGGACGAGAGTCAAGATAATCTAGTGGATCGGACATCGCCACCAAAGCCAATTTTATAGACTCTGCTAATGAGAGAGGTGAGATGCCATCTTTGTCTTTAGCAAACGGGTCTACCTTTCCAGTCGCCAGAAGAAGTGATGCAGCGTTCTCGTTCTCAAGTTTGAACCGAAAATCTAGATCATTGACTGCATACCACAGTGGCGTCCGGCCGTTATTATCTCTTGAGTCCACCTCCACTCGGTCACACTCAAGCAACGCCTGAACTACCACTACGCTGCCAGATTGAGCCGCCGCCCAAGAGAGTGGGCTCCGGCCGGCATTATCTCTTGAGTTCACCTCCACTCGGTCACACTCAAGCAACGCCTGAACTACCACTACATTGCCATATTGAGCCGCCCAAGAGAGTGGAATCCGGCCGGCATTATCTCTTGAGTCCACCTCCACTCGGTCACACTCAAGCAACGCCTGAACTACCGCTACGTTACGAGATTGAGCCGCCGCCCAA